>RJWT010020882.1:0-17792 GCA_004365215.1 Cuniculus paca | reverse complement strand
TGTGCCAGTGGGATGAAGAATCAGTGCCAGCAGGCTGAGGGATGATCTGCACTGGAGCCAGGAAGCGATGCTCAAGTTAAGGACCAGAGCTCCCCCCCCCCGAAAGAACTACAGCCATCCTCAGTGACAGCGAGGACCCCAGCTCCCCCAATGATGAGAACAGCCGAGTTCATTAGGAAAACCAGCGTGAAAAGCTTCTCTGGGAGAATCAACAGCGCACCATCTTCCCCTTTAGCTCTGCTTTTATGCCATTGGCAACAATCCTCAGGTAGACCCTACATACCCAGAACCACACTGATTCAGCTCAGCTTCTGGGTGTTGCGAGTTGACCGTTAGTTAATCCACCGCAAGGGCCAATGGAAAAGCTTGAGGAGCATTTAAACAAAGACAAAAAGCTTACTAATCTAAAGTATGTAGAAATAAGTATGTTCACAGCAAGAAGGACTATTTTGAGGGAGAATAATGGCAAATGTCTCTTATTGTGCTAATATTTTTTATTTGAAATATTCACCTTATAATTTGATAACTCTTCATTGCCTAAACATTTATGGCAATTTCTGTCAAATAAAAAGATTATGGTGTGTTCTCATCCACTTCATTCACCAGATGTAACTGATGCAGATGGCATGGTGCAATTTCTGGCTCTCTCATATTGTCAAAATGACCAGGAAGGACAAATGTTTTGAATAGGTTCAGGACATTGAGGTAGCCATGACAGTGTAACTAAAGACACTCGGGGACAGGACGTCCAGAACTGCTTCAGAAAGTTGCAAGAATAATGTGGTAAATTTGTTTGAAGCAAGGAGCAAATATTTTGAGGGGGATTAATGGCCGAGTGTCTTTTACTGTAAAATATTTTTATTTAAACGTTCACCTTAACTTTTACCACACCTCATATTTCAGTTTTATGTCTCAGTGGTTAAACAGCTAATTTATTAAGCCATCAATTGTCTTTACAAAGAACTACTGCTGACTAAATTTGTCAGATTTCTCAGTTTCATTCAGTAGCAATGTAGCAAGGACTACCACATTAGATTTAAAGAAAAAAAGAAAAGAACCACTTTCACTGTGATAATAGAGTCAAATTCCCTGTTTTTAGCAAACCTTAGCAATAATTCACATTTATCAAACCATTACTTTGTGCATCCTATGGTACAGAGAACTTTAAAATACAGCACCTCGTGACTTTTTTCTAATAGCTTTCTGAGATATTATCTATGCTTTAAAGGTTAGGAGAATGAAGGACAGCTTGGTTCAGTTATTTTAAGCTGTTCGTACAAGATGACTGGGCACTCAGCACTGCATTATGATGTTCATGAGCTGGGGCCACATTACCTCTGTGGACTCATTCTCCCACTTAAAAATGGACATCGTATAACTGTGAAAATATAAAAACAATCCTAATGCAGATTGGATTTACCATTGCATATTCGATTATTCCCTTTTGATTTGAAAACAAGTTAAAAGAAAAATATTTTTTGTTAGTCTATGAAACAGGCATGCATCGTAGGTATGATACCTACTGCGTCTGGGACGCAAATCGGCCCTGCAGTGACAAGATCCACACTCAGCTGGAGGAGGTGATACCAACAGCTATGTCCTTCCACTCTTTCTTCACTTGACCACCTCAAATCACAAACCTCACAGGTTTTTTTTTTCTATTTCTTCCCAAATGATTTTGAAAATATATAACAAACTGCCTAACTTCTACATGTTTGTGGAACACTAATTTCTTTTCTTTCAAGATGTAGCACTCCAGAATTAGCTCAAGAATTTACAAAGAATGGTTACATTATTTGCAGTGTTGTAAAGGGAAAGGAAATGTGTTATTCGTATTTATTTGAACCCTTAAGGACATAAAGAACGAAGACGCCTAACCTATCTTTATCATTCATTGCTGTATTATTGAACCAAAACTGCCTGCAGGTGCATGTGGCTATTTAAAGGAAATTGTAAATCCCTTTCATATCTTACTAATGTAGTGAGGACGTATAAATAGTTGCACATGGCAGATAATTAGTTTATGCCAACACATTATTGTGCTTAGGAGCATCTGGATATCAACGACTTGGCAAAGAAGCCAAAGATGTTACTGCTAACAAAATACTATGAAGTCATTTGCAAAACGCTGAATGTTGAATATTTAAGTGACAAAAGGAATATGATAAACTTATGCTAATGGGTAAGATCTAACTTAAACAAAGAAATTCGCAGAAAAAGTAACGGTAACAGAGAAGTACTGGTATGCTTAATATTGTTTCCTGGGACCTTATTTTTTTCCCTATTTTACTTTCTTATAAAACAAAAAAAAATATAATATACGGATGCTTACATAGAGTATATAATTATTTAGCTCTACCCTATACTATATATATATATATATATATAATTACAAGGTATAAGATAATAGACAACATCATCATTACAAAGTTTATTTCTAGAAAAGAATATTTACATATATAACATAAAATTCTTAAAGCATATCATACATATCTTAAAGCATACCATATCATATCATTTTAAAATAAATCCTAGGATACTTCTGCATGCTTTTCCTTTCCAGACAAGCTGAAGTTTGTTCATCTGCAGAGAAGGTTAAAGTGCCTATGCCTCCACATGCTGTGGTGGCCCGTCTTTCTCTCATATCTCATGTACCAGTTGGGTACTGTGGATGTTTGAGGAGAAGTACACAGGTCTTTCTGCTCCATACTCATATAGCATTGAGCCCATTGTTCTTCCCTTTTCTGTTTGTCAACTTTCTGTTCCCATAATTAAATATCTGAGAAAGTCAACTTAGAAAATGAAAGGGGTTATTTGGACTCACAGGTCTGGAGGTTCTAGTGTATGATCAATTGGTTCTGTGACAGACAATGAATATTCATGTGGCAAAAGAGAGGTAGATTAAGAGACAGGGTCCCATAATCTTCAAGTCCACATCCTTACTAATTTACAGACCTTTCCACCAGGCTCCAATGCTTACTTAGTACCTTTCAATATGGCCATGAGGATCATGTCTTTAACTCATGGGTTTTGGGGGATACCTAAGATCCAAAAGAAAATATATTTTCATAATTATATTTTAGTTCATATTTGGTTATATTTTAGTTCATATTTAGATCATAAATAGGGTTCATATTTTTGATGTCATAGACAACAAATTGTCTCTCTGTAATGTTTGTTTCAGTGTCAGGAATATCTTCTGAGTTTGGGATTTATATGAAAGTGTCATACTTGCTGACAACTGATCTCTGACCAGCTCTCGCCTATCCCTTGTTAAAATCATTATGCATCCTCTAGTTCCAGCTCTTTTTTTTCATCTATTTGTTCTTGTTCTTCCTCTTTGCCTTGCCCTTTCCCTTCTTCTTCCTCTTCTTCTTCTCCCTCTCTTCCTCCTCCTCCTCCTTCACTTCTTCCTCCTCCCTCTTCCTCCTTCTCTTCTCCCTTCCCTCTATTCATCCTCCTCCTCCTCTCTCCCTCATCTTTTTCTTCTCTTTTTTGCAAAAGTCCAATTGTTTAAAAAATTAACCCCCTGATTCTCTGGGCCACTGATAAGCAGAAGAATAATGCAGGGTGATTCATCCATCCACATAGAGCCTGACTGAAAGTGTGGAGAAGGTCAGAGCAGATTACAGACACCAGCCTAGCTTGAGAACTCAATCTGTTTCCATTCCAACAGGATAAGCGCCTCTATATTCATTTGCAACTTTCTTTGAGAAAGGTTAATAAACACTAAATGACATTTGCAAGGTATCACTTAATTTTTTATTCCATTTGGCCTACTCTAGGGAAGGAAGATGACATTATTCCCAAGCTACAGAAGAAGAAAACTGAGGCATGACTAAACGTGGCAACATCATATAGGGTAGGGTCAAGTATATAGCCTTTGCCTTAGGCAGAGACCCCCCCAAGCCTGTCCACCAATGATTGTGTATTTATCCCCTTTCTAAGTCTCTACAGCTGTGTGAAACATAGGGATGCCAATATTTACTTGGATAGATTTTTAGGAATGTTAAATAGGATATTGTAATACCTGATCTAAAGGGTAATTAAAAATGGTATCTATAACAAAGGGTTTATGATAAAGATTAGCTTGAAAATGACCTATTCTCCTCTCAAATTACATAGAAATCAGTTAACACAGATTTTCAAATTTGAAAAAATAATACAAAGCTGTACAATTCTCTGCATGACCAGACATAAATCTATTTTACACTGACAATTTGAAAATGACACAGAAACCATTTCTTCTTCCATGTAGTTCTTTCTGCTATTTATTTATCAACCAATTTTTTTTCTTTCTTTTGGGTCTCATTTTGTTCTTCAAATAATCATTTTTTTTAAAAGTTACTTTCAATAGGTTTTTCAAAATTAAAAATACAAAACTGATAAACACTGTTGATTTTATACTGACAAATTCAGATTTGATAAAATGTACTGTGTGTATTTTAATTAAATTTACACTATATTTTGAAATATATTTAATATCACAACTCAGAGGGAGCATTTAGAAGGGTACAGGTCAAGTGATCCTTAAATTCTGCTTTATTATATGCTATTTTGAAAAGAGATAGGCATTTTGTCTGGGTCATTTTGCAGCCATCTTTGACCTTTTTAAAATAACATAGGTCAGATTTTCTGAGTCACAAGCGCACATAAACACTAAAGTAATGAGAGAAGCAGTGGTAGATATTCAAGTCAATTTTACTGTGCGTTCAATAGAGATGATACTGTACTTAAAGACCTCTTAGTCTAATGCAAAACACATGCAGAAATGTGCATTTATTTGCCAATATTTTGTTATAGAGATGCAGAAACACGGTATTTCCCTTGGGTTTTACTGGAGATTTACATTGTTTATTTTACATGAACCACATCCAAAAGACATCTTCTTGCAGTTTCAATTAATTTCTTCTTAAACGTCTTCTCTGCTTATTTTTCTCTTTATGTATTTCTTTTTGCTCCCTTCTTTTCTTCCTTACTTCAATCTTTCCTTCTTCTTTTCTTCCTTCTTTCCTTCCAGGGATGAAAACTTGAAAAGGCAGCATTAGCAACTAGATTCAGAGCATAGTTGCAAATCCTTCAACAAACCTTATCATTTCACCCTAGTATTTAGTTGTCTCTCCAATATCAAATCCTCAGAATTATTTTAGAAATGTGTACTCATCATTGTATAGCGTTGTAAATTTTGTTTTTGTATTTTTATCAGTTTACAAATATTTCAAGTTGGTTATTGCTTTGGTAATTAAAAGCGGCATGAATAAGTATTTTAAAAGTACATTTTGAAAACCATTCTCATCAAATAAGAAGAGAAAACTGTGACTGGGAGCAATTGGTACTGTCAGCACCAGTCAATGAATTTTATCAGAGAATGGGAAGCATTCTCACCCAATTTTGTGTGTGTGTGTGTGTGTGTGTGTGTGTGTGTGTGTGTAATCGAACTCAGGACCTTGCACTTGCCAGGCAGGTGCTGTACCACTGAGCTACATTCTCAGCCTCCTTAGACAATTGTTGAGGCCAAATGAGAAGGTGTTTACTCCAATTACTTTCAAAGCATTTATAAGTTGTAGCAAAATTGATCTTAATAAGTTGCTCTTGCAAGCCTTGATCTGAGTAAATCTTACGGACACAATCCAAACATCTGGTGATTCCACAGCTCCTTCCCTATCTATTAAGGTACATGGCTAAGTGTAAGATAGGATGGGAACAGCACAACCCACAGTGAATAACTCAGACATCGCTCCATATACTGGACTGTTTGAAAGTAGTGGTTTCAATCTAAATAATTCCAATGCATTATATCACTGTATCAATTCACCTTTTGAGATTTATGTTCAAGGCAAAAGATAAACAGGTCATCACTTGATTTTTCTTTTCTTTTTACTTCTCTAATAGCAAGTGATCCCCCTTGGTTTTTCTCTATAGCTACTTCCTCCCAGGCTCTTCGTCTGGGTGATATTCCTCTTTCTGATTTACAAATTGGGATTAACTCGTGTCTCCAGTCTCTTCCATCTCCTCCAATTTTTACATATACTTAATCCCTAAGTGAGTCTATCTGATTCCACTGCTTGGAGTCACTGAAAACCCTAACACTTAGACCTCTGGACTTTCTCTGTCCCCTAACATCTAGGATGCACCATGTAGTTGTCTAATATGCATCGTAAAGTCTCTTGTATGTTTGAATATTCTCCAAAATGCAAATGGCATTGCCCATGTAATAATATTAAGAGGCGATGATGTCAAAGGGCCCCTTCCTTGTTAATGGATTAATATCCTCATTAAAAATAAGTAAATAAACTGGGTGTGGTGGCTCACTCCTGTAATCCCAGAACTTGGGATACTGAGGCAGGAGGATCGTTGCAGAGTTCAAGACCAGCCTGGGCTACAAAGTGAGCCCAAGGTCAGCCCAAAATGCATAATGACACCCTGTCTCAAAAAGACAAAAAAAAAAAGTAAATTGAAAAAAATAAAAACTTAATGTTGAGCTCTAACCATCTACCTTCATCCAATGTGGACACAGAAAGGGCCTCACCAGATGTTGGTCCCTTGATTAGAAAATTCCTAGTCTCTAGAACTGTGAAGACTATATTTTTGTTCTTTTTAATACTAACCTCTGGTATTTTAACACTGTAAAGGACTGAGTCACTCTTCCAAGATGAATTTATGAGTCCCATTGGCCTCCAAAACCAGCCCTTTGCTGCCTTCCTGTTGCCTACTCCACAGAATTCCCTAGTTCCCTAAATACTACTATTTTCCTGACAGTAGCTTAGGACAAAAACTCATGGAGACATTCACTTTTCATTTAATTCATCATCATTATCCACTGGCTCACCATCACAATAAGTCTAAAAGCTAACCACTTCTTGCTCATTCTACTATTACTATCCCAGACCCAACTACAATCATTTTGAATTTGTCTGTCTGTTTTCCCTGTAGCTATCAGCCAGTTTTATAATTCACAGGCAAGTCAGAAAAATTCTTTAAAAAAAAAAACACATCTAGTCAGTTTACTGTTCCTAGGAATACATACTTTCTTATATTAAAATAATATACAAAACATGACATCAAAAATAATAATATACAAATAAATTGATAAATGAATTAGTGTAAATACATCAGAATGCTCTCCACTGCTTTACACTGTCAGGTCCTACAGCATAATCTTTAAGATCCAACAGTATCAGACATCCTCTCCTTCCTACCGCATTTGTTACTGTGATACAACAATAAAATACTTCTTATGGGTAAGTATGGTAGTTCACATCTGTAATCAGAGCTACTTGAGAGGCTGAGGCAGGAGACAAAAAGAAATTCAAGGTCAGCCTGGACAAGTCAATGATATAAGTCTCAAAATGCACATGTATAGGTACATGTACATGTATACATTTATATTTACATTCATATATTGCTGAAGTATAGCTCAGTGTAAGGTCTAGGTTCAATCCTTACTTATGGTTAAAGACGGGGAAAGGAGTGAAAAGAAAGAAGGAAAGAAAGAGGAAAGAAAGAAAGAAAAAGAGAGAAAGAGAGAAAGAAAGAAAGAAAGAAAGAAAGAAAGAAAGAAAGAAAGAAAGAAAGAAAGAAGACAAAGGGAGAATCTGCTTGAAGGTAACCAGCTCCGAGGGAAGGCAGAGGCAGGCCCTGTTCCACATGCATTTCAGCAGTGCTTGGGATGCTCCTGCCCCAGGTAACCAGCAAGGACTGGGAAAAACAGAAGTGGACCCTGCAGCAGAGTACCCAGTGGCCACCATTGAATACCCATAGGCAGTGCTGGCCAGGAAAACCAAACAGTCACACTCCAGATAAATTGTAACCAATGTGGGAAGTGCCCAGAACCCCACTACCTGCTTGTTTGGAAGAACCCAGGAAAATGTCAAGATGAAGAAACAAAAGGCAGTCCCTGGAGTCCAACCCAAGCAGAGCAAGTCCAGGAGATGAAAACAAGGAAGAGATTGGGAGTCACACACCTGAAGTTTCTGCAGTGATGGCAACTGAAATAAAGAGACAACTGCATGAGGCTGTAAAAGAAATTAGAATAGAAATACTATCTCAAGTAAAAGAAGAAATGAAAAACATAATAAAAGAATTGCTAAGCTTCTCTAAGAAGACATGGATAAAAAATAAAAGAGCAAAGGAAAATGAAGGAAACTATGAATGAACAATATAAGAGAGATTTCAAATGCATGAAACAGATTCAAAGAGATATCCAGGAAATTAAAAACTCCATTGAAAGCTGGCAGAATTGCTTGAAACTGAAGATAGACTTTCAGACCTTGAAAACAGGTGTACAGCTTGTGATTGGGACAGGAAAGACCTCTTAAAAATAATGAGGAACCAGGAAATAACAATTGAACGACTGCAAGATGATGTGAAGCGAACTAATTTAAGAGTGATAGGTAACAATGAAGAAGCAGGGGTCAACACAAAGACATAAAAATTTTACTTACAGAAGTACTAGCAGAAAACTTCCCAAACATGGGAGAAAGACATGCTATTCAGATAAGTAAGGTATATAGAACTCCAGATAGCCATAACCAAAGTAAATCTACACCCAACATATAATAATCAAGATTCCAGAAATTCAACACAACAACAGAATATTAAAAGCTATTTAAGAAAAGAAACAGATCACCTATAAAGGAAAACCCATCAGAATCACAGCAGACTTCTTAGCACAAACCATCAAGTCAAGAAGAGCTTGGAGTGAAATATTTCAAGTCCTGAAAGAAAAGAACTTCCAACCCATATTGATGTACCCTGCAAAGCTATCTTTCAAAATTAATGGAGAAACAAGAGACTTCCACAACAAAGGACAACTGAAGGAATTCATGACCACCAAACCAACCCTACAAAGAATACTGAAGGACATTTTAGAAAGAGATTAAAAAAAAAGATCATGCTACCAGGAAGAGTGGCAGAGTGTGGGGATCACCAATCAGGACAGACAATAGAATGGAGGGGAAAAGTACACAGCCAATGGCAGAGAAATAGCATCACAGAGATGAGCCAGTGCATGTTGACCATAACCATTAATGTAGATGACTTCAATTCATCAATAAAAAGAAACACAGGTAGAGTGAATCAGGAGACAAGATACATCAATATGCTTTATCCAACAAACACATCTAACTCAAAAGGGAATTTATAGATTAAAAGTCAAAGGAGAGAAAACAATGTTCTATGTGACAGGGAACCAGAAAAAAACAGCAGGGGTAGCTTGCCCATCAGCTGCAGAATGGAAAGGAAAGATATGGCATTTCTATACAATGGAAAGCTACTCAGCTATAAAGAAAGATAACCTTGAGACTCCTGTAGGTAAATCGCTACAACTTGAGAAACATTCATGGGTGAAAGGGTTCAGAGTCACATGGGTGAACATCACATTGTCTCCCTAGTATAAGAAACTGGGGAAATTAGTGGGATCCAAAATACAAAATAGAGGTTGTGAAGGTGAAAGGGCAGGAGATGTCTACAGGGGGAAGGCAATGGCTATTGTTAATCTATAATTCTGTTTTGAAGCCCTGTATTGTTCTTATGGTTCTGTTTAGCTTGGTTTTATTGTTTAGTTATGTTTGATTTTATTATATTTGATGGCATGGACAGCTATTGCAAAAATAACAAAATGGAGTATAGCAACCATTATTGATTTCCTATTATCTTGTTCCAAAGCCTTTACTGCTTTACTTGTTTTCTTTTGATGGATTTTATTCTATTTTGCTTTGTTTGATTTTGTTATGTGTGATGGTATAAGCAGCAACGTTGAAGATAAGATGCATCATGGTAGCCTCTGTTGTATTTCTACAGTCTTGTTTGAAGTCCTGTATTGCTTTCACTGTTTTCTTTTGATTAGTTTTATTCTACTCTGTTTTGATTGTATTTTACCTGAGGGTATGGGCAGTTATTTTGAAGATAACAAGAGACATTATGGTAACCATTATTGATTTCATTTCAATTTGTTTTGAAGTCTTGTATTATGTTCATTGTTTTATTTTGATTGACTATTCTATTTTGTTTTGTTTGTTTTTATTATATCTAATAATATAAACAGCTACTTTGAAGATAACAAGATGCATTATGGTAGCCACTGTGGTATTTCAACTGCCTTGTTTTGAAGTCCTGTATTGCTTTCATTGCTTTGATTGGTTTTATTCTGTTCTGTTGTGTTTGAGTTCATTATGCCTGATGGTATGGGAAGTTATTTTGAAGATAGAAAGGGTGACATGGTAACCATTGTTGGTTTATTTTTATTTTGTTTTGAAGTCTTGTATCACATTCTTTGTTTTGTTTTGGTTGAATATTCTGTTTTATTTTGTATTTGCTTTATTCTCTTCAAAATAAAAAAAAGAAAGAGAAAAAGAAAGGGAGAAAGAAAAAAAGAAAGAGAGAGAGAAACAAAGAAAGAAAAGAAAGAAAGAAAGAAAGAAAGAAAGAAAGAAAGAAAGAAAGAAAGAAAGAAGGAGAGAAAGAAAGAGAAAAGAATAAGAGGTAAAAGAAAAAGGATTCTTCTTTTGATGGCATACTGTTTTTGCTCTACCTTGGGTCATTATCTTGCTGTTCTGTTTGCAGCATTCCAGTCCCCACGTATCTACTGTCTCTGATCAACTCTTACCACCTCAGAGAGATGGCCTGACTACTTTATCTAAAAATAATATCTCTTGAAACTCTTTCATTTTATCTTCTTCACGAAGATTTTCTTCATGAAACTTATAATTACCTGACATCATATTAGATATCTACTTGTTATTTGTCTACTCTCTGTATATCTAAATTGAATGTCAGCTCCATGAGAGCTCTCTTTCATCTGTTTCATTCACTGGTGTGTCTGAGCATGAAGCAAAGACTGGCATATAATGGACATCTGATAAATACATTTTGAATGACTGAATCCAGGGTCAAGGAAAGGCAGAAGAAGAGGGCACTCTCCCTAGTGCTTATTTAGACTACAAAGCAGAAAGAAACAAGCTGGGTATAGTGGCACATGCCTGTAATTCCAGCACTCTGGGTGACTGATTCAGGAAGATGATGAGTTTGAGCCCAGCATGAGCCATGTAGGTATTTGACAAGACTTTGTCTCAAAAAAAGAGACGGTGGGGGAAATGCAGCTTAGTACAAAAGCCCTGAGTTCAATCCTCAGAATCACAAAAAGAAAGAAAGAAAGAAAAGAAAGAAAGAAAGAAAGAAAGAAAGAAAGAAAGAAAGAAAGAAGAAAGAAGAAAGAAGAAAGAAGAAAGAAGAAAGAAGAAAGAAAGAAAGAAAGAAAGAAAGAAAGAAAGAAAGAAAGAAAGAAGAAAAAATGCGAAAACACTGGTAAAGTGGCATTAATGTCCTACTGATATGCTTTTTCATGGACAATTCAGCATTGCTCCAATTCTAACTGAATACCTAGAGTAATCCAATAAGGAGCCAAAAATGAGCAAGCCATTTTTAATAGGCATTGAACACCCGGTGTGAGCTTGGCACTTGGCTATGCATTAGACACATAAGACATTATTCAGAAAGGTTCTCACAGTTGCAAAGGTTTGTAGTTTAAGAGAATCCACCAATAAATGCACTGCACTGTGGTAAGTAAAATAATTGAAGTATGAGCAACATAAATACTTTATAGAGACCCACATTAGGAAGGGACCATACTGTGCTAGATGTAGTAGAGTTGGAGAAAACTTCACAAGGCATGCTCACATCAGATTAGCCTTTCAGGTAAAACCCACAGATAATGTGTGCATTTTTATCAGTTGGCCTAATGAAGAAATCATAAGTTATTCACAGAAACTTACCATTTATTCCATTGAAAATCCTATGCTAATTATTATTCTTTCCCCTTAGGAGATTAGAGGCAAATAATTTTCTTATCAGTTTGTGCAAAGGACAGAGATAAAAAAAAATATGGCTAGTCAAATATAATGTGTTTTAGAAACCTGACATAATCTAAGTTTCAATTTAAAAAAATGTGTTCATACAAGACTAGGCAATTAGGTACACTTCAGCAATGTTTGCTTTTGTACATATAGCTATTATGGTTTAGATCTAAATGTCCCCCCTAGTTTTCACATGTGTGCAGAGGGGAATTTTTGGAAAGCATTTGGGTCATGGGTCACTGTATTCAGTGAATTAATCCATTGATGTGTTCTTAGCTGAATGTGCTTTCAGGAGTCTGGGCTCCACTGGAAAATGCAGATTTACTGGTGCAGTGCCTTCAGAGAGTAAATTCTTTTTGATTCTTCTTGCTTTATTCTTGTTTGTGGCTGCCATTAGCTAATCAGCCATGACCTTCTTCCACTTCATTTCTGCCTTGGAGCTTGCTAACCATAGACTTACCTCCCTGCAAACCGTGAGTTAATAAACCTTTCTTCCATTAGGTCACATTTGTCAAGTATTTTTTTTTCCCAGCAAGGGGAAAGTTGACTAATACAGTAGCATTAAGCTCACTTAGGAAGATGATATAGTCTGAAATAGATTTCATATAAAAAGTGGAAATATTTTGGTGACATTATCTTTTTCTGTAATCTCTGAGAAAATGTATTTTAGAAGCAGTTGATCAGAAGTAAAATTATTTTCAAATGAATTAAAACATTATACTGTATTCCTTGCATATTCACAGTTTAATTTCTTATCAATGCACTGGATAAAAAAGTTCTAAAAATTAATATATATAGATAGTATACCCAAAAATAATAAAGATCACAAAATGGAACATTCATCTCAAAATCGTGCCCTCCATCCTACCTACAAACACAGACACACACTACAGACACAGACACAGACACAGACGTGCACACACACACACACACACACACATACCTTTTACCTTAAATATGGTTACAGTATGCTTTCAAAAGCCTTAAACTTATGTTGAATAACTTGGGGTACCAGAAAATTCCTAGAATGCCCTAAATTTTTATGTATATTATATTTAATACCTACACTTTTGGCACATAAAAGCACATTCTTTCTACCATCAATTTCTAATCCAGAAATTAAAAATTATGTAGAAAAATTCCTTTCCAATGTAAATGACAACAAAAGACTTCTAAGAACAGGTTTAACTTGGCTCTGAGCCTCTGGAAGAAGATTTGATGTTACTCAGTTAATTGAAAGAAAGGAGGAAGAAGGAGAGATGGGAATAATGATTTGCCTACTTTACATGTTGGCTCAGAAAAACATCCATCCATTCTAAATTTAACTATTTTTTAAAGTGCCCTAGGAAATCCTCTAGGCTTACTGATAGCAAATATTTTAATGTGAGCTCTGCATACACACACATATAAGTTTATGATCATTAAGCTATTAAAATGTTTTAGCAGAGAATTCTAAAACAATGAACTGGATGACTGCAAGTCAGGAAATGCTTTGGGGTGCTCAAATCTTTGGAAACAAATAAGAACGAGAAGAATATTGGTTATCTTTTTAAAGGGAGTTGTTATGTAATAGTAGGTTGGATAATATCGAGGTTGGTGATTCATTTAGCAAGTATTATCCCTACTTCTGTACCGAGAAGTCTGTGTTTTATTCTGATATATATTCTCTCATACTATATGCCTATAATCTTTTAAAAACATTAATCTTATTAAGGTATATTGATGATTAAAACTTATTCATATTTAAGGTATGCAATTTGGTGATTTGATACATATATAGTGAAATAATCACCACAATCAAGTTAATTAATATATCCATCATTGCAGATAGTTATTCTTCTAAGAACACTTAAAAACTATCCCATTATCAAATTTCATGTATACAATATACAATAAAGATCATGAACCATAAAAACACTATTGGTTGTTTGATCTCTAATGGCCTCATCCATCCTTTATCTATGCAGGGATAAGCACACAACGTAACTTCAGCTAATGAGAAATGGTACATTTGCAGGAGTTACAAGAAAAGCCTCCCTCACTCCTGGAGACAGCAAAGAAAACATGATTCTGTCTCATTCACTGGATATTGTGTTGTTTTCAGCAACACAGTATGGATTTGTAATACCCATCAACAATTAAGGAGAGATGCTGCTTGAGGAGATTAAACTATGCAGTACAGAAAAACAAGAACACTTGCCCCCAATGTTATTTCCAATTCACAAAGTTAACTAAAGCTGTAACTATTGTACCTCTGAACTTTTCCTTCTGTCTTTTCCTTATTACTAAATCTATTTGTTACTTGCAACCAAAACAGTGTTATCTGTTTCAGAACCAAAAGGAAGTTCTATTAACAGTATTTACTTTTAAAAATCAATTATTTTATATATATTTACATGCATATATATATAATCTTTTCCCTTCTTTCTTGTCTCCTTTACCCTATCCCAGTTGTTCTTTCCTTTCGAGCAGTTTCTTTCCCTTTTATTTTCACAGTATCTATTGTACATTCTGGATCTTATTTTCTCTTTCTTTTTTTACACTAGGGAGACAATACTACACTACTAATCTCTGCTCATCAAAAAGAACAGTTGTGGTCTCATTGTCTGATTGTTTGATTATTTTGTTCATGCCTAAATCTTGTAATCTGAACAACTACTTTCAAGATAGCACTACACAATATATTAATGAGTGTTAATTTCCTATTTCTTTTTTGAAATTGTGTATCATTTTTATCATTTTTATTTGTTTTTGAAATAAAAATGAATTATTAAGTTCAAAAGGTGCAAACCCCATGTTTATCCACTACATATCAAACTGAAATTTCCTTATTCCAAATTCTCACAGGCATATAAAGAAATATACTGGAAACATGCTGCAGCTGCTGAGTGACTCAGCCTAGCAAGTTTCCTGTCTGAAATTACATGCTGAGCTGAGTACCTCTCATCAAATATTCACCCCAGGAGTACAAGTATAAGCAATCAACAGAATTAACACATATCACTGGAAGTAGGGATCATATATAATATAGCGGAAGTTTAAGGAATGATCTCTGCCTTCACAATGTTGACCATCAAGTTAAGGAAAGAAACATCAATAAATAAAAAAGAAGAGTACATTAAAAGCATATTAGAGATAGCACAATATCAAATGCCAAATAAAAGGTGCAATAACTGAATTCTACAAGTTAGATGAGGAAAAATCAGCAAAATCTAGAGCACTTAGTAGATAAGATGGAGTTTATATACAGAGGACTAGACAAGTAGAAAATGGAGAAAATAAATAAGAAGATTGTTTAGTTATTTATTTTAAATCTACATGCTACTAAGTTAGAGAATACAGAAAAGAAGGATTGTATAAGGAAGAATCATAAATAAGGGTTCACACAACTGTGAATTGACAATGGAAGGTCTTGAATATCAGGCAAAACTCTGACTTTGAGCTTTTAGATGAAAAAGTAATTGGGGATTTTTACACAGGCAAGTGCAATGATGAAAGCAATCTCCAACGAGAAATCTCTTGTCTGGATGCAGTAATAGAAAGGATGGATAGGAAGCAGGTGATACCACTGGCAACATTTATTGTCATGAGAACCAAGCCATGGTCACAATTTATATCATTAAGTAAGACTGTCACAAAACAGAACTGAATTGACATGAAAGAGTTAATGACAATCAGAAAAGCCACTGCAATGTATTGGATGTCATGTAAATTAATAAATGAGACATTTGTTGGTTTTACTCTTGGAAATAATCATTATTGTGATAGAATCTCATGTTCAGTGTGTGAATTTCCAATTTTTCAAAAGAAAACAAAAGTGGGTATCAATGGTTCATGGTTCCTCATTTCATTGTTTTATTTTATTATGTGTATGTGAGGAATACAAAATGATATTTAGTATACTTTTGTATATTGAAATAGTTATTATAATCAAATATTTAACATATTAATCATCTTATGTAGTTGCTTGTTTGTGTGTATGTAAAAGAATCCCTAAAATCTGTTCTTTTATCAAAAATTAAAGTACAATGCAATGTTATTTACTAGTCTTCATCTTGTGCATTAGATCTCATGTCTTATAAATTCATATCTGCAACTTTGTACCCTGTGGTCTATATCTCTCCATTTGCTCTGACTGTTCCCCTCACACTGTGTCCCCAGTAAGCATCATTTTATTCTATGTGTTCAATTTTTTATTCATTTAATTTTTGGATTGTGGATGAAAGTGAATCCATGTATTTTTCTTTCTTGTTATAATGTCCCTAGATTCATCCATATTGTGGCAAATAGCAGAACCTTGTGCTTCAAAATTGAGTAATATTCTATTCTGTATATGTACCACCATTGCTTTATCTGTTCATCCTTTGATGGACACTGAATTGTTTCCATACTTTGGCTATTGTGAATAATGCTACGATAAATGTGAGTTTCAGACATCTTTATCAAGTAGTAATTTCATTTCCTTTGTATTTATATCCAGAAGGGGGCTAGGTGTCATAATGATAGTCATATTTCTAATTTTCTTAGAAACTTCCATACTGTTTTCTATAATGATTTTACAAAAGCACATTCTCTCCAAGAGGGTTACAAGGTTTCCCTTTTCTGCATATCTTCAATACTGTTTATCTCTTGACTTTTTGATAATACCTATCCTAAAATGTGTGAGGTACAATATCATAATAGTTTTATTTGCATTTGATTTATGATTAGTGATGTTGAACATGTTTTCATAGTATTCTTGGCCAGTTTTATGTCTTCTTTGGAGAACTCCCCATTCAATTCATTTGCACATTTTAAAAATTAGGTCATTTACTTTTACACTATTGAGTTATAAGAGTTTTTCATACATTTTGAATCGTAACCTCTTATCAAATATATGGTTTTTAAATATTAGCTCACAATCTGCAGATTATCTTTTTATTTTGTCAGTGGTACATTAAGGAAAGTTTAATTAGGTTGACGTGATCCTATTTAGTAATTTTTGCCTTTGTAGTCTGAGGTAGTGTATAATATATGTCCAAAAGTTTACTGAGCACATGACATTGGGTAGCTTGTTGTCTGTATTTTCCTCTAAGAGTTCTGTGGCTTTAAATTTTACTTTTAGGTTTTTAAAATACTTTTATTGAAAAAAATACTTTTACTGCTTTTTGTCCTATTTATGGCTTTAGGATATATCTCAGGGAGTCAAGTTAACTGCTACTTTGTTGTTCTATACACAACAGAAATAATCCAAAAATTAATCAAGTTGAAAAGCAAAGACACTATTTCTTTTTTTTTATTTTGAAAAGAATACAATCAAACAAAACAAAATGGAGTAAAGTCAATCAAAACAAGGCAATGAACATGGTACATGACTTTTAAACAGGGTAAAAAGCAATCGGTAAGGCTACCATAATGCCTCTTGTTATCTGTAGTATACCTGCCCATACCATCAGGGATAAGGAAAATCAAACAAAATACAACAAACTAAAACAGTAGAAACAAAATAAAACATAACAAAACAAAACAAACAAAGCAAAACAATGTAAGCAATACAGAATTTCAAGATATAAGCAAAACAGCACTGGCTACCATAATAGTTGTTATCTTCAGAATAGTTCCCTACACCTTCAGACATATTACAATCAAACCATGCAGAATAGAGAAAAATCAATCAAAACAAACAATGAAAGCCATACAGGGTTTCTAAACAAGCTAATTGGACATCCTCGATGGCTGCAATTCTATATTTTGTTATCTTTAAAATAGCTGTCCATGCCATCAAGTATAATAAAATCAAACAAATTGGAATGAAATAAAACTAATCAGAACAATGAATACAATCTAAATTTCAAATCATGATAATGGATTAATAGTGGTCATTTCTTTCCCTTTTTAGATAATTCCTCCCCTTTGACTTTCCCAATATGTATTGTGCATTTTGGATCCCACTAACACTTT
>RJWT010020881.1:0-17794 GCA_004365215.1 Cuniculus paca | reverse complement strand
GAATGGAGTAGAGTGTAAATTTTAGGACAGGGACATCACTGAAATTTTAATGCAGAAAACCTGGTTGTTTATGTGATCTTGAGTGGAAAGAGAATGTAGAGGACAAAAATAGATGACCTTGATTCATCAGAGTAGCCCGTAGATGACTGTCCTTCACAATAGAATGAAGCCCAAGTGCCATTTCATTAGTTTTCTAATGCCTTTCCTCTGCTGCATATATTAGCCTTGGTAACATATTTGTTTGTGAAAATATATGCATGTGGACATGCAGATGCCCTGTTCTCTTCTCATTTAGAGACAATTTCTCATCTTGTCTCCCTTGTCACTGGAGAGCCAACCCATGGGAGTTGTTCCTGTAGCATGAAATCTCTCTGCACCTGAGCTGTCTTTCTTTGTGGGTGTGTTAAAGATTTTACTTCTTCATATTTTCCCGTAGCAATCCAGAGAGTCTAGAATGAAATCCACAAGATCCCATTTTCCCTGGTATAGAAAGTAGAAAAAGCATAATCAAAATTGGGTCAAAATCTCAGCTCCGCCATTTACTCAATTAGGTTATGGTATCTCTATTAGCCTTAGTCTCCTTTCTGTAAAATAACATCAAGGGGTTTCTGAGAGGCTTATTGAGGCTATTAAATGAGACAATTCATAAAATGCTCAAAACCATCAATAGCACATAAAAACCACTCAATAAGTGTTAGCCAGATATAGTAATAGTAAGAGCAGTGGTCAAATTTATATTAAAACTGATAATACATTTTAGGATCCATAGTTAATATATACATATATTTATAAAATAGACAATTTTTCAAAATAAAATAATGACTGTATAATTTTGTACAGAATATGTATCTTTTTAGTGTATACGTGAATGACTTAACCTATTAACAAAAGAACATATTGTTGTACAAGTGGCGGGCAAAATATTTTTTTTTACCTGCTTAGGCTCTGTGGCTGATCCTGTGAATTAAACTGACAAAAGATTAACATCAGATGGGCTGGGAATATAGCTCAGTGGCACAGCACCTGCCTGACAAGTGCAAGGTCCCAAGTTTGACTCCTGGTATGAAAAAAAAAAAAAGATTAACACCAGAAAAGAATACAAATGTTGTATTAACTGGCTGTATTTAAATGTACATGGAGGCCTTTGTGTATACGAAATGAAGACCCAAGAAAGAAAATAAGCCTGAGACCTTATATATATATAAGATTTTAACTGAAAATAATAATTTAATAACATATAATATATATTTATATTTAGTAAAATAGTAATTGATATATGACAATATAGCAGAAAAAGAGTTTGGGATAAGGGTAATAAATTGGAGAAAAGTAATCAGGAAAACATTGAGGAGATAGTGGAACATGGATGCATCTCAATGTCAACCCTATGTTTTCGGTGATAAGAATGCTCTCTTTTTGTGGTACAAAGCAGGTCTCCTTCTCATGGGAACTTTGTGCCTTTCATTTGAGTAAGAAGATGAAAATCAACAGCCCTTCCAGCATAAATTGTTTTTATCTGAGCTCAGCCCAAAATAATCAATGTGCCAAAATGGCATATTTTGGAATGGCACATTCCAATCCTTTTCTTTCTCAACTGGTTAAAATCAGAAAGACAAAAATTTAAATGGATGGTGCTAAACATTTACACTGTTTGCTATTATTACGGCACAGTTAGTCATACTGGTACCATCACACTTAGTACTTGTGGATTCTAGTATAATAGTCTAATGAGATAGAGACTACTTAAAAGGCTCCAATACCTCAGCCAGACTCAGAATGCAGCTTTCACAAAGGGGATTTGTGATGCTGAAACACAACAGTAGAAAACCTTCCACCAGTTCCATTCCCTTCTCTTTATAGTAACATCACTTCTGACCAACCCTATCTGATATGTGAACCCTGTAGTTATCTCAAGTGTGTGATCTTCAACATTTAACCTTAGAATGCATGAATATGTATTGTGTCGTTTTGGTACCGTATTCCAATTTCAAATATTCTAAGCCTATATTTCTTTCTTTTATGACAAATGTTACCATTTATGTTTGTTTACAAAAGTGATCCAAGGAAAGAGAGAGAGAGAGAGAGATTGGTGTTCTAAGTCTACTAGTTAGATAGAAAAGGGACAAAGAAAATGCAACTGAACAGTCTTTCAAAGGTATTTTGCTTAAAGAATTCTCTCCCCAGAGAATGGGGAAGGGAACATCACTTGAAATCTACCTGCCTCTTTCTGAGTTCTCTAATTTCACACTTCTTTATGATTATTAAGATTTTAAGTCAACAAATAGGTATAGGCTTGTCCAAAAAACCATTTTCAAAAACAATAATTCTGTTTGTAAAGAAAATCTCTAGCTGTACTATAGAGATTCATCTTTGACTCTAATATCTTAGCAAAACTAGATTAAGGCATAAGACTTGCTGGTACTGCCACCAGCATGGGCTATGGAAAAGGATCAAATCTAGGAAAAAAAGTAGAGACTCGCTGGCCTGTGAGAAGTTAGACTCTAAGGAACAGTTATTTGAGATTACCCCCATAGAAAACACCTTTTTCTTACCTTACAACAACTTGTGCTAGGCCATCCATCTATCCTGTGAGTAAGTCCTGAAAGAAAAGAATCAAGCTACAGTATCCCTAAATGTAGACAGTTTACTGATGAACATCACTTCAGTGAAATGTCTACGATTGATACACGGCAGTTTTAATACTAGTGGGAGGGAATGAATAAGGTTTATAAGTACTCTTGGGGGTGGTGGTGATAAGTGATTAGCGTTCTACAACTTCAGCAAAATCAGACAATGAACATAATTTGATTTTAAAAACTCATTATTGAAAGTAGTGAAAATTATAAAACAAGAACAGTTATTAAAAAAAAAATAGGGAGAGAGAGAAAACCCAGAAAAAAAAATTCCAGGAATTAAATGTATGCTAGCAAAATCACAAAACCAAGGTTGGAAAATAATAATGAAGAAAAGCTATCACAAAGAAATAAAGGGTAAAAAAGTTGTTCAGCAAAAACACACACAAATGAATTCTAAAAAGGAGAGAGGGAAAGAGAAAGACAAAAAGTCATCAAAGAAATCGAGATTTCAGAGAACTCACTGGTACATGTATTGATTTTAAATACAATAAATGGCTGCATAATGAATGAAAATGATGTTTGACACATCATTCTAAAATATCAGGGCTGGGGATATGGCTCAGTGGCATAATCACCCGCCTGGCAAGAGCAAGGTCCTAAGTTCAGTTCCTGGTACCAAAAATATAAATAGAATAAAATAAAATAAAATAAAATATCAGAACACTCATGACAGAGATAGCTTTATAATGAGAATCAATTTGTATAAAATTTCAAGAATGTGAAAAAAGGCAAATTCACAATAGTAGTACTGGAAGTTAGAAAATATTGCTGTTTCTTTAAAAATGTTGAAATGACTGTGATTTTCAACTTAGAAGTCTAATCTCAAACCATTAATTATAAATGAAAAATATTTTCTGATATACAAGATTATTAATAACTAACAAAATTAAAGTTCTCATTATTTATTCCCCAGGGAATTACTGGAAGATCTCCTAAATCAAATAAAATAAACCATAAAAAATAGACATCCAATTTTGGAAATGACATAAAGGGATCTACAGAAGGCGACACTGATCAAGGGCCATTCAACTCAGACCAAAGCACTACAAGGGATACAGAAGATTCTTTCTCCAGAATAAAACTGATAAAATACCTAATAAATGTGGCTATTCTCATAGGAATATTTAAACATCTTGTGGAGATTTTTCAGACTCGATTGCTGCACTATAAACTAAGGAAACAGCAAAATGACAAGTATTAATGTGTTCAATGTCTCAATTATGAATATTATTGCAAAATCAATATTAGATAAACACCAATACAGGTCTACTTCAAAATTTTCATTCAACAGTAATATGTGGTGGTGAAAAGAAGGAGTTAGAGGGGAGTTGGAGGAAGAAGGGCGAAAGATAACTATTTCCTAACAGAAAGTAAGTAGATTTATTAGTATTCTGTTGCTATACATAAAATTACCATGAACTTATCATTTCTGTAACTTACAGACCTATCTAACTTCTGCACAGAAAAACTGCCATTACACTCACTTACTATCATGCAGTTTTTGTGGATCAGAAGTCAGAGCACACTTTAGCTGGTTGGTCTCACAAAGCTGAAATTAAGCTGTTAATTGTGATTTATACATAGGGAAGATCTAAAGAATCAGTCAAAATATTTGAAAATAATTGCCACTATAGAGCATACATAAGGCAGGAATAATTAATGTTATGATTACTCGACTCTGATTAAACTACATGTATGTCTATGTTGTCTGATTTTAATTGGATTTTCTGTTTATCAAATAATTGTAAAAGTGCTTGTACAAAAGAAGCTTAAAATTTTGTCAAATAATGTAAAAGTAATGGATGTATAAAATTTGGTTTGTAAAGCAATTCCTAAGATCTGAACATTTTTATTAGTCATAAACTCTAATTTAGTCAATAGCAACATACTGTTGCTACAGAAATGTAAGTCAGATGTAATCCCAGGCTTCCATTCATAGAAATATAAATAAACAGAAAAAAATTGTTCTAAATTATCCTTCCCTGAAAATTCAATACTTGACATTGCATTTACTTCTAGGTACTTAATTTAATTCTATTTTTCTATTATTGTAACGTTAATTTTTTTATTATAGAATCAATTTACAATCTCTATAGAAAACTTTAGAGAATAGAAAAAAGGAAAAGTCTGCAATCTCAATATTTGAAAACAAATATAGTTAGTTCGATGTTTATCATTTTAACTATTTCTATGTATATACACAAATATATACTGCATGTATATCATACTATACATGTACTCTCAATGCTGAGTTTGGAACTTAATGGTATATTGAAGAATACCTATGTCTCCATCCAAGATGAAGAAAGGACCAAATAAACCTACATTTCTGAAAAAGACTAAAAAATTATACAGTATAAATAAAATAATAGCTGTCACGATAATGATATCAGGCAAAAGGAACAATTCATGAGAGACAGAAAACACGATACACATCTTATGATTGATTAACCTGGGAGCCAAAAAAGAAAAACAAAGGAAAAAGAAAATTCAAAGCCACAGCAAAACAGGGGAAAACCCAGCAGAACCAGGCAACTTCCATAGCTGGAGTGATGGTTTGGGGGAGCTGGAATTTCCAGGGTAGTGTTTTAGAGAAGAAATCTGGAGACGTCAAGTGCACAAAAAATGAGCCCTGGTGATCTTCAGAGGGGCTTTCTCTGGAATATTCAGCTAAGGACTGATTAGTGTATATGTTAGAAAACTATCTTAGACCAGGAAAGAACAACTTTATGTCAGGAAATTCTACAACTGAATGAAATAAGCAAATTCCCTGAAATACAACTATCAAAACTCATTCTTAAAAACACTGGAGTGGATTTTGAACTTTTAGTTAAGAAATGAAACTAAAAAGAAAGCTCTAAGATCAGACAGCTTTGTTCATAATGCTTTCAAATATTTATGGAAGAACTAATGATAAAAACTCTGCAAATCTTCCTTTACATGAAAAGGTGGAAAGTTAACAAAACCTCACTCATTTTATAAGTCAGCATTACTTCATTAAAAAATTAAATTCAAATATCTACTATAAACATAGATTCTAAAAAATTGAAATTAAAAAAACTCCTGAAATCTTTTGGAACTGATGTCCAAAAATATTTCTTATGTCAATACATGTTGACTAAGGGCATTAACCTAAGAAGGAAAATAAGATTTAGCATTAAAAAGTAGATCAATGTAATCTACCCTACTTACAAGTTTGTAAATTTATATCACTGTTCTCAAACGTTATTAAAAAAAATTTACTGGTATTGTCCAACAGTCATTCCTGATACAAGTTTTCACTATACCAGGATTTGGAGGTCCTTCTTCACTCTATCTGATAAAGGGCATCTGTGAAAAACTTGTACCCTTGTCTTAATTAATGATTAAAAGTTAAATCTTCACTGAAGAACAAGATAAGAACTTCAACTTTCACCATTTCTATAAAACAGTGTACCCGTGGTTCTACTTAGTACAAAAAAGAAAAACCAGTAAAACATATTCAGATTGGAAATGAAGAAAGAAATCAGTTTTTTATATGACTGACATTGTAGAAAATCTTACTGAATTCACCAAAACTCAAAATAAAACAAAACACAAAACTGCTACTATAATAAGTAGTTCATTCATTTTGAAGGACACAAGATCAATATATTAATATCAAGATCTGTTCACTGTTTATCTAAATTGAACAGATACCAATTATTGAATACTGTCGAAAATGTTACTTTTTAGGCCAGATGTGGTAGCACACACCTATAACCCCAGAACTCAGGAAGCTGAGGCAGGAGGGTCACTGCAAGTTTGAGGCCGACCTGAGGTACACAGTGAGTTCAAGGCCAGCTTGAACTACTTAGTGAGACTCTTTTTCAAAAAAAAAAAAAGTTTTTCCAAATTAATCTACAGAGTTAATGCAATCCCAATCAAACTCCAGGCAGGTTTAGTTCTGCTTTCAAAATTGACACGTTGATTCTAAAATTCATATGGAGATTCAGAGAACCTGTAACAGTTAAAACAACTTTTAAAAATAAGACCAAATTTGAAAAATTGATACTATTTGACTTTAAATTTTATTCTGGGTCTGTAATTTTCAATTTAGGGACGATTTGGGTGAAGCCAGCAAGATTCCTGCAGTACAAAATTTAAAGAAACATTCATTCACAGGCTCGTGATTGCACAAGCCCGTGTGCCTCCTGAAGTTTAGTGGACTAGATATCTACTTACCACATCTTAATGCTGATCCTGATCAAGACAGTGAGGTACCAGCATCAAGAGCATCAAATAGGTAAAAGCAGCGCAGTCATTGTGCTGAAACACACCATAGATTAATGGAACAGAAAAGGGAATCCTGAAATCATATCTCACATATGTGGCCCATTGGCTTCCAATAAAATGCAAAGGTAATCCAGCATACCATATGCCTTTTTCAAAAGCCTTTATCTAGCTTTCTTTCATTCTTTCCTTTCTTTGCTCTCTCTCTACCTCTCCCTTTCTCTCTCGCACTCCCACTACATATTCGCTATATATGTGTGTGTACATGTGTATGTACAAGTCACAATGATACTTCACATCTACTCGAATGATTACAATTATAGTTAAATAATGTCAAATGTTTCTGAAATATAAGGAGATTGAACAGCTGATGAAAATATCAAATGGTGCAGTCAGTATGAAAGACACCTGTATGGTTCCTCAAAAAATTAACTATAGAAACATTCGGAATATATAATTTGTAGAAACAGAAAATGGAAAGAAAGTAGTTACTTATACCTTTAAATAAGGGGAATTTTGTAAAACACCTTTTGTGACTATTACTGCATAATATGGTTTTGGGAGGAGAAATGAAAAGGTTATAAAATTGATGGTGGATTTATATGTTTGCTAAGGTAGATGCAATAAAATTTCACATAACAATGCTTCTAGTCTAGAAAAAGAACCAACTCTATCATGTTAGCTCTGGGAGACCAGAAAATGCACAGCTGAATTTGATCATTTACTTTTCTTTTTTAGTCCTAAGGTTTCAAAGAACACTTGCTTTCAGGACCTTGTCCTCCAAGGCCGCAACAGGATCTGGGGTATCCATACCACAAAAGGAATCCAGACAGGATTACCCTCTAGTAATCAAAATTTCAATGTAGCAAAAGTTTACCAGCAAGAGGGATGTAAACCCTAAATCATAAATTGATCTGAAGATCGCAGGAGCCAAAGAAAGAGCTTCACGAGAGCTATGATAGAGCATTTGCTGGAGCAGACTGAAAATGGGAGGATCTACAGACATCTTCCACACAGATCCAACAGAGAAAAAGCAAACCGCAAAGGTCAACAAAGTCCCCTTCAGAACTTATCTTACCAACATAAAGTGCCATTGACTGAATTCATTGTACTGTTGACTCCTAATAGAACACTTTCTGTGTCTTAATACTGTTAAAAGATAAACCTAGATATTGAAATTTTAATCAGTTTATTTGATCAGCATTTCATGAATTGGATGACAGCATTCTGCAAGTTGTTTACCACAACACAGACTGAATGAGAGAGAAAAAGATTTATTATGTGCTTGAGGAGGCAACATGGTATTAAAAAAATCTGATGGATTAAAATGGAAAATCCCTAGTTAAATGTTAATTTTCAATTTCTGATTGGTTTAGCAGAAACTCTGGTAGTTACATGGACCCAGGCTTCGGTATGTGCCTAAGTACAGACCCTGGTGCCACAGCCATCTTAGCCAATGGCCTCCCAAATAATTACTTAGTAATACAGAATGCTGCACATAATATCAGTATAAAATACGAGCTACACCATGCAGGAATCCTGAAATGTGTTTAGAAGAACTGATGACCGATTATGGAGACACTTTGAATCCAGTGACTTGTAGAATGTGTTACTTCATTCTTCATTGGTTTGATTTTCTGTCCACTCAGTATTTTACTGGGTGGAAAACCAGAAGTCCTCTCTCACCTGGACTCTCTCCCCTCTTCTTCCTACCCAATTCTCCTGCAGTTTCAGCTTTTACCTCTAAAATTTCATGCTGCAAAATGTGCTAGTTCTTTCTTATTCAGTCCTGCATCATTGATTCTCACTCTATTCTGAGAAATCTCCATCCTTCAATGTATAGCATATATAAAATAAATCCCTAGGTTTTCTTTTTTCTTTTTTTTTTCTTGCAATACTGAGGATCACCGTAGGGCCTCACCACTGAGTTAGATGCCTAAATGAATCTCTAGATTTTCTAAAACTGGTTGCCTCTTCTAGCAAAACCTTGTGGGTTTTTATGTAAGAAGACCTCCTCACCAGTGATAACTTTAGAAGAGCATAAGGGATGCCTCTTTCTGCTGTAATAGCATATAATGTGTTCATGCTACTTTAGTTACTCTTTGAGTTTGCTACTTTGAATTCTTTCACACAGTGTCTATGAAGCAAATACTTTCAATAAAATGATGATTGTAGGTTTTTAAAAGTAGGACATTTGTACCCACATAACTTGCCAACACCTACCTCAATGTTAACATACCTTTTCACTTATATCTTTAAATGCAACAAAAAATAATTTCACAATTCTCACCCACTCCATCATTATTGCTAAATATAAGCATGAAGTGAGAAAGAAGGACTATAAGTCATAAAAATAATGTTACATTGCTTTCTTTATGTATTACAATAATTGAAAGCTCTATAGGTTACTCTTCTGCAGATTTCTTTTAAAAAAATTACAAATAGCATTACCGATTTTTGTATTCATTAAATTAGAAAGCATTTATTTCATGTCATTCATCCTTTCCAGAGCCCTCCCCAACTAAATCCTAATTACCTTTAGAATTCAATAGTTAGTATCTTATTTTTTTTTCTAGTAAGGTCCTTCTTTCATTGATCAAGAGAAAAATCAGAAGCTAAATATTTTGTAGACAAAAATATCTCAAAAGCTATACCACATACTGAAAGAAGTGTTTCTATTGGCATCATTACTTCAATAGCAAATGAAAAATAAAAACTACCATTTTCACTTTTCCTTGAGCCTCCAGCACTACATGTGTTTCTTATTCGTGAATACTGTGCACTATATCTAAAGGTTATAATTCATTGACTAAGAAGACAAAATCCTATAAAAACAAAAAACCCCTAAAAATGTTAAAAACTGTTCAAGAAATTTAATGGTCTCTTACTTTGGAAATTCTTTTTCTGTATGAATGTCTCAGTCTTAATATTATGTATTAGCATGAAGGTAGAGTAGAATCAAATTCAAATCTATTTCATGGCAGTACTATCAGCACAATAAAATTTAATAGCCATCTTTAAAGTTTTGAGTATAAGTCATTCTTGAAAAAAATTCAATTTAGTTTTTAAAATTCTGTCTTAAAGACAGAGTGAAGCCTACTCTGTCCTCAAAATCAAGGAAAGTAGTTTAATAGGCAGAGTACTTGTCATTTGACCAAAAACTTCTCATATTTCTACCAGAATCAAGATAAAAAAGATCAATTCAATCTTTTAAAGAAGCAATGACTCAGAAAACCTATCACATCAGGACAGGGCCTTCTGTTTAAACTGCTTAGATTTTACAAGGTGCTATTAGGTACACTTAAAGTTGATTGGCCTATAAATTGACAAAAAAAAGATAGCTGCTAGTTTGAGAAGGCTTGCTCTGAGAGAGTAAAGAGAAGATTGTACTTCAGTTCTGCTTCTTCATCCTTTGCAACTATCAGTTTTTGGTTTTCTCTTGTTTCCTTTCATCTAGGAAAAGATAATTGGACTTACCACAACTCATTCTAATTTTTAAGAGACATAAAACAAGATGCCTTTTTGGTTATGGACCCCTTAATAGATCTTTCTAAATATGAATGATTCCTTCTTGCTGAAGACTACAATGCATGTTTCCACCACTCAAGTAAAATGTCCTGCCCTCCAGGATAAATGAGGCAATATAAGAATAAAGTCAAGCATTAACCATGAGTGTTGAGGTGTGAACAAAACTTAAATATATGTATGAAGTAAGAGCACAAAAGAAAGGAGCTTTTAGAGAAATAGTATAATGTGAAGATTTATTGTTCAAGTTTTGGGATCAAAAAGGCCTATATTTAAATTCCCTTTCTATAAATTTAGCTCCAGTTTCTTCCTCTGTGAAACAGGTAAAAAGCATTATGCTTGTGGGGGATATTGATGAACTAACAAATGTGAACTGCTTAGTATAGTCCTTGGTCATCTCAAGAGTTTTAATAAATGTTGTTATTGCCGGGCGTGGTGGCTCATGCCTGTAATCCCAGCACTCAGGAGGCTGAGACAAGCGGATCGTTGTGAGTTCGAGACCAGCCTGGGCTACAAAGTGAGCTCAAGGCCAGCCTGAACGGCATAGTGAGACTCTGTCTCAAAAACAGGGCCGGGGATCTAGCTCAGCGGTCTAAGTGCCTGCCCAGCAAGCGCAAGGTTGTGAGTTCAATCCCCAGTGCCGCAAAAAAATAAATAAATAAATAAATAAATAAATGTTGTTATTGTCAAGGTTATCAGAGACCAGCTTTGTTTTCTTCTGGATAAGTTAATGTGGAATCTGTCTAAGTTGTAGGATTCTGTAGAGATCCATCCTGCACTGCTCTTGGCAGTTTGCAACCTACTCAGAGGTTCCCTCTTTCACGAGATATCAGACTCCACCCAAGTGTCAACCTCTGCTGGGTCACATATCTTGCAATGATGTCCAAGCCAATTCTCCACCAGACTTAGCAACCATATGACAAACCCTGGACTCATCTGTTCTCAACTTTGAACAGTTCTCTGGACCTCTGCAGTGAAGGCACTTTTCCAGTTATGCTTACAAATCAATTTCCCATTTCCACCATCTCAGGGTATGTTAGGTGTCTTGGTTACTTTTCTCTAGTTGCTGAGACAAAATACTTGATGTCTAAAATGAAGGAAGGAAAGGTTTATTCAGCTTTTGGAGGTTTGAGTCCATACTCAGCTGGTTTCAAGGCAGGGCTGCTTGGCTAAGGAGTAACTGTTCATGGAGGCCACAAGCAACAAGAGTGAAAAGGACAAAAGGGGAAAGCACACCTCCTTCCCTCTCTTATATTGTATGTGGGTTACTTGTCCCTGGGTGGGTGCAGCACTCACATCACCAATACCAGCACTAGACAGTGAACCAATCACCAACACTAGATTTAGCTGCCTTCCAAAGGCCCATGACCACATGAGGCTTTGAGGGGACAACCAAACACAAACCATAACATTGGGTCAATATCTCAGTGCCCCACACATCTTGCTGTGTACAGTGCTCCTTACACCTTGGCCCAGTTAATTCTCTAAGTATTTCTATGGCACTGGTTGAAAACATCTACATTCCCATTTTGTACTGTCACTTATAGATTCCTACAATCTCCTTCATATTTATGAAACACTATGATTTGTGGTTTTCAATCTCTCTTCCTCTATATGGTATCATTTAAAGAAAAACCATAAAATAGTTTCTAAGATTTCCATCATCATGAGTGTGTTCAATTTTCATCTAGATGAGCAATTTTATAAAGTTGCTTTAATATTTCTTGAACTCTACTATTCAACTGTACTGATGCTTGTAAACAAACTGAAACCCAGATTTCCTCAGTGTGTTTCCCTAGCATTCTTTGTAGCTCATCATGCTGCCTATCTCCAAGGTCAGTGCTTGGTTAAATAAAATTATATGTGCGAAGCACCTCTTTTTGTTGCTGGTATGTTAAACAGCACCAAATAAAAAGTAGCCAACTTCTCTCCAATCTTACTTTTCATATGTAAATTTAAACCAAATGTACTTACTTTTCTTTCTTCCATACAGCTGTAATATGTACCTTGAAATGGCCCTGTCTGAGTGTTATACATTATGTAGAAAATAAGTTTGTCATAAACACACAATACTAAAAGTAAAACAACTCTTTCTTATCTTGACATGCAAAACTGTTATTGCTGCTTTTTCTTTATGAAAGTGACTTCCTTGGTTTTCAAAATATCTAACCATGCAAAAATTTCAAGCAAGACTTTTATATTTATCGTCAGTGACTTAATGCATTGTACTAAATTATTCTTGAAGACTGAATAAGATGCTTGAATCTGATTTGAATTTTTATTTGATTATTTTAAAGAAAAAATAAATTTGTAATTTTTACTTTTAGAATCAAGTTAGAATTATCCTGAAAAGTTCATCCATAGTTGTTATGTGTTCCAGAGTAGTGGCCACATGGTCTGCAAAATTGAAGACCTATACTGGCAGCAGTAACTTACTTTTCCTCAAAATATTTCAGTAAAATACTACAAAGAATCTTAGTATAAAGGAAAATACCTAATTTCTACCTGCCGATGTTATCTTAATCTTCACATGAAGAGCACAAAGATGGTTTAGTGTCACCACAAGAGCATGACCATTATGTCTCTCAAGAGAAGATAAATGTCAGTTGTTCTTGGCCTTGAATTATATTATTTTTGGCTCTTTTCATTAATCAAATCTGAAACATTTATTGATGTGGTATTATAAAAGAAAATATTTAAATTAAGGAAAATATTAGCAAATTGGAAATTCCTAAGATATTGCAACTTGCTTAAATGCCTCACCAGAGACTTACTGGAATTCACACTACTATGATTTGCTTTTGTGTTCTTGCTTTCTGTCCAACCCCTATTGGCCAATTGACATTTTCTAGTCATTGATAAGCATTGTTCCTGCTCCTGCTGAAAGCAGAAGAAAACAATCAAGAGTTCACCACTCTTCTTGTATTTTCCACCAAATAAAAAGATGTGGTTTCTTTTAGAGAATTGGTTTCTTTGCTAACTTTTCACCTAAATATCATGTTTTGAAAAATTTTTTAGATTTCTATATACCAAAGTTTATATAATTGTGCATATTCAGTATTAGAAACAAGGGATTAAATGCTTATCATATGAAGTAGGGGGTGTTATTGGTATTGTCAGATTTGTAATATTCCTGATTCCCTTGTCTCTATACAAAATTTTTATCATCTTTACTGACCTCTAAAATCTTTTTTCATGCAGCACATTGATTATATGTATGTATCAATATATTTGGTTTGTTTCATGGCTATTGAAATACTACCATTGATAAATGCATCAAAGCTCAATATGCGATTTTTTCTTACAGTCTGATAGCAGTGAAACAAGAAATTACCATTGAAATTCTAATTGTTTATAGTTACAAATTAATTACATGTCCCATATTCCACTTAGACTGTCAAAACTTGATATGAAATATTAAAGTTGCTATAACATGAATTCTTAACTTTTAGTAGATATGACAAATAATGAAATGTTTATTGAAAAAACAAACTATAAGAAACTATTAATATCTTCCCATAGCACCTAAGAAGGTGAAGTAACTGTCTAAACTTACTTTGTAGGAAATCTATAAAAATAATTCTCTATCACTTTCCAAGGGATAAAATGAAGTTTGAAAGAAAATATATAAGCTTTTCAAACACCTAACAGTAATTGAGAAGCATTTTCTTATTTTTCTTCTCTTTGTTCACATTTATTTAAAACAGGAATTGATCAAACTGGAATCATACTATAAACAATATGTATATAAAATAGTCTTTATGATATTAGCTACTACAATTAATTCATCATATATTAACTCTAGCATGTATCATTGCATTGACAATCCCAGCAGATGACAATGTTCAGACTTACTTTGGTGTTTAATGTATTATAGATATGTATATAGGTTGGAGAAATGATTGCTGAACGAAATTGAGATTTCTGCTAATGAAATTCATTTCAATCTCCCTGAGTCTTGGTTATCATATGTTCCATCATTTTTAAAATTAATTTTTCAATTGGCTTCAAAGAAAGTCATGGTCAATGCCTTAGTAACATCATTGTTACTGGCGATTAGAAAAACTTTAGAATTGACTCTGGAAAGCATTATGATATGCTTAATATAAAATGGAGGGGCCAGGGATTTAGCCCAGCAGTTCAAGTGCTTACCTGGTAAGTGCGAGGTCGTGAGTTCGATCCCCGGTACCAAAAAAAAAAAAATATATATATATATATATATATATACCCTCAGTATATAATAAAATCAAACAGGAACCAATCAATGATTGCTTATTAATATTACTAGAAGCATGAATATATGAAAAATTTCTGTGAGAATTACATTCATAGACTTTAATATTATTAAGAAAGCAGAAGATAAGGAAAAGGAGGATTACTTATGTTCCAAAAAGTAAAAGTAAAAAAGTAAAATAGAATAGAAAAATAGAGAGAATCAGCTGTTAGATTCTGTGCTGTGGCCTACTCCCAAAGTCTGTTTCTCTGGCACACAGATTTCATCAGATACAGATAATGTCATTTTTGTTTGTTAATCTGTTTTGGTAGCTATCAAGAAACTGTTTATTTTCATTGAGAGGATTAAGATTTAATAGTAGGAACTTCTCAAAGTGTGGGCCTGCAGATTTGCATCCGTTGACAAACTATATGTTACTTATCAGAAACAGCCCTGTTTTTCAAAGGTCTGTTTGAATTTAGAGCAAGCATTCATGGAAATTTGGCAGGATAATTCTGTCTGTTGAATCTAAGAAAAATAACAAGACACATGTTGAATTTCTCCTTTTTGAATTTCATTTTTCTAACAATTCATTTTAATCAACTTTAAAATAATAATCAAAAATGGATAAATAGAATGTAAAAAACTGATCCTTTACCACAGCTGATTTTTGAAACATTAGTTTATATTGATATTAGTACCCTCAGAATGACTACAAATTTTTCTTCTTTTCAGTTATGGCTAAGAAGTGGGAGTTCTTTCTTTTGGAACCTTTCTTTTACATTGGTTCAATTACACTGGAAAGAAAAGCAGTGAGATGATATTTTACACTGAATTCATACAGCTTGTGATGAGATTTTATATTAGCCTATTCTTTTTCATTTCCTGGTCATTGGAAATCAAGCTTCTTTGATATGAAGAGTGGACTGAAGTCACATTGAGTTATAATGTGATAAATTTGAGATATCACCATCTAGAAATATTTATTAAGCCTTAGCTCAAAATTTCACATTACGTCCATGCTTAGAAAACTTGAAAACCTCCTTTAAAACAAAGATAAATCCACTGGAAACAATTTGTAAGTAATATGAATGCCACCATTAAGTGCTAATCTTTGTGCTACCAAAAAGAAATTCGGGGAAAAGAGGACCATGTTCTTCACCTGCATATCCAAGTAACGACCTGCACTTCGCATGACATAGAGTTAATGGGTGCAAAGTCCTGTCATAGTAGGTACAAAACACTTTTTTTGGTTTCATTTAGTTTTCACAAAGGTTCTCAATCAAGACACTTTTTGTAATTATTTTGAAAAATAATTAGAATTCACACTAAGGTAAAAAAAGGAAAATTCTATATTAAAAATTTTTCATTTGTACAGATGTTCTGTGAGAATTCATGCAGTGAAACAAGCTGGACTTAAATAAGAAATTTACAGATCTGCTTTACTATTATCTGTAACTTCTGATCTCTAAAATAAAATTCAGAACCACTCCTCTGATTAAACTGCTATGACATAGACACCACTGTAGATTTCAATATCCTCCTGCCTTTGTAACCATTCATTTGGCTTCTGACATAGATTATGATAGGACAATGATTCTTATTCTTCTTAAGTAAGAAAGAGTAATGATCTTTTTAAAAATAAAGCTACTGATGTAAATGATGACACAAGTAACCTAATCACTCGTTTCCTTCCAGTTAGTTTAACCAAAGTGGAAACTATGAAATACAGCACAAATAGTAATCATTATTTCCTGTCTTTCAGCCTTCCCCAGCCTTCTGTCTGTAAGTCAGCTAAGTTCATTCTTTCTAAACTTTCATCTTTTTCTTCACTTTGCACCTTTGTAACTTCAGTTGGAGTGCTCCTTGTCTGTCATGGTAGAAAACTGTATATATTCTTTTAAAAGAAATTGTAAGTATCTCAGTATACTTAAAAACAATTTGAATAATGAAAAAAATCAAGGCCTGTTTTGTTTTCATTTCTGGTTCATTTTAGTTTCTTTCCATGGTAAAGGATGAATCTGTGTATCCGAGCTTATTTCTCATAGGGGAACCTGGCCATTCCTTGCCTCTGTAGAAGAGAGTTTCTTACACAGGCTGTCCGAAGTTTGCCTTACAAATAGATGCTTGTAATTGGATCACTCTGCTTTAGCAATAACGATTCCAGATGGCTGCTTCTAGAGGAAGCAAGAATTTCCTGCTCAAAGATGATGTGTTAACAGCATCCTCCCTCCTTTTAACCTCTCTTAAGTGGGAGAATTTATGTTTTGGACTTCCTGATTGACCAACTATTGTAAGAAAAGTTCTGATTTTAGACAATTCTTTCGTGGAGAACTGTAGTTGGAGCATCTGCTGTGAGAACATGTAAGCTGTACATTTCTTTCAGTAGCCTAGCTGAAAGAAAGCTGTCAGATTTTTTGTGTGTCTCTAGCACACTATAAGTAATACACATGAAGTCTGTGTCCTGAAATTCAGCATATGAAATTCTAAAGGATGTTAGGTAAAATCGTGGAGCACAGAAACATTGTAACACAAAGGCAGGTGAGGGGAAGATGATAGCTCTGGCAAAATTCTGATACCAGTTCTTATTATCTTTTGGCCTATTTCCTAGAACACTGTTCACCAGCAAACCTTATTCTTATAAAAAGTTCGTTGAGTTTGGGAAAATAGGCAGTGTACCTCTACTGTACAGCTGAATAGAGGTTGACCCTCTGAGAGTGAGGTGGCTGGTAACAGATTATGTGAACGCACATAATATGCAGATGCACGTAATCTGCAGATGCCTGTTGTAGGACTTTTCCCTGAACACTGGACTGCCTTATTATATCAGAACCAAAGGAAAGATGAGTATTAAGAAAAGAATCCTAGGAAAAGACAATAATGAAGAATAATATCAATGAAGCCATGTGTACTCCTTTTGCATTAAATTTGGTGGTCTAAAACTTCCATTTGTCTCCTGAAATTCTTTTCTAAAAGCTCGGCATCTTTCATTGTTTATGAACATCTACATTTGGTCCTTGCAAAAGCAACCTCCTGGGAAGGACTTTTGTGCAAATGGTTTGAGAGGGAGGTATAGTGAAAAAGTACAGATGTGAAACAGAAGGGAATAGAACAAATAAAGGGTGTGCCAATGAATGAGCTTGCCCATAGTCCATGCAAAGTTCAGTGT
>RJWT010020880.1:0-17806 GCA_004365215.1 Cuniculus paca | reverse complement strand
TGCTCCAGTGCATTAGAATTGCCGTCAGCTCATTTAATACTAGTTGAAAAACCTGGAATGTGTCTGGCACTGTTCTAGGTTCTTGGGATACAGTAGAGAAAAACAAATTTCTGTCCTGGTGGGGTTTGTATTTTACTTAGAGAAGTTCATGAAAATAAATAAATAAATATGTTCTATATCAGGCATGTAAGCATTGTGGGGAAAAACAAAAGAGGACAATGCAGTAAAATGTGATGGACTGCCTCAGCAATCCATCCATGAATGCCTGATGGAGGATCAAGGACCATCCCCCGGGGATGGTGACCTGAAGGACTGAGGGAGGGAGTCACGCAGGGAACTGGGAGAGGACTGCCTCAGGCAATCACGTGCTATGGCCTCAAGGAGAAGCAGGACTGCTGTGTTCAAGGAAAAGGTGGCCAGCATAGAAGGCAGGCGGTGAACAAAGCAGGGGTAGTTAAAGCGAGGAAAGGAGCTCTCTGGCAACCAGACTGTATGGGGCCTCTGAACTATGCTGAGGGCTTAGGCTTTTATTCTTAGTGAGATGGAGAATCACCCAGAAAGTTCAAAGGTAGGATGATCTGACTGTTTCTGAAAGTAAGCTGAGGCCATGTTGGTAGAACTAGGGGTAAAGGTAGGAATGAAAGGCAGGAGGACACGGTCTACTGAAATAGCGAGTTAAAAATCTGTTGCTTTCTACACAGTTACTGCAGGGAATCCTATCTGCCTCTCCTGCTTAATTTTAGCAATCCCTTAATCTTACTCTTCACTCAAATTGAAACTTGCTGCTTCTGCAGCTTTCAAATCCCATCTGTTCCATAAAGCTCATTCAGTCTAAACTGCTCTCTGTATCTTTTAAATGTATAGAAATTGTGACGTTCATCAGTCAATCCTGTTTCGCATTATGACATCACTTATTGTTAATTTCAACATTTTATTATTGTTTAACATTGCATTTGATATTCTATCATTAACTGAAACAAATTCTTCATGAGCAGAGGACCTCATGACTTTTCATTCACATAGTATCCACTAGAACATAGTGCCTTGAAGTAAGCAGCTAAATTAAAAATGCATTTCTATGACTACATGAACTTGTTAGACTTTAGCTCTCGCCTCGGCCTTCATTTTGTCATAGTCCATCTCCTTCTTGTTCCCACATAACCAATCTCCAGCCCCTTTAAAATATTTGTCTGAGCTGAGATACAGAATTGAAAGGGGTAAGAAATGCAATTTATAACTAAAAGGATAAGATACAGTTTTATTGTGGAGGTCCAAAATGCAAGACTGGAGACTAACACAATTCAACAGACAACTGAGTCATTCAACGTTTTGCTATAATAGGCATGCACTGGTAAAGAAAAGTAATTGCCTACACACACAGTACAGATGGGAAATGGGCTAATAAGGGTTCATATAAGTTCCTGACCTAATAAAAGGTTCACATGAGAAACACTAAGGGCCTAGAGCAAGTGCTGTGATGGGAGGAATCTAGAGGACTTGTATAAGGATCTAGAGGACTTTTAGTGGACTGGATATAGATACTGAAAAATGAAGAGGAGTTAATCGCGACAGATCCTAATGCTCAGTGCCTGAAAATGATTTCATTATTCATAGAAATAAGGAAACCAAGGAAAAGTTGATGGTGAGTAGAACACAATGAGTTATTTTCAACCTGTTGAATTTAAAATGGCATCATTTGCACAGCTAGAGGCTCCTCAGATGCAATTACAAATAGACGTTTTTAACTTTAAAAGAAATTCACTACTCTAGACACAGTGGTTTGCAAAAGTACAACCTTCAGCTCCCGCCAATCTAGCTTGTTGGTCCTACTTAGATTAGTCTGTGGGCCATACCTAAAACTCTTCAACAGCCAACTCCTGACAGGGATATTCAATAGAGAGAAAAGTAAACAATTAGAAAGAAAATGTTGTTATAGCTGAGGCTGGGCTGGCAAGATGGGCTCCTGACCTAACATCTCCTCTTGATTTACTCAAGTTTCTTCCTTATACTATTAGAACATCCAGCACAGGTTTGTGAATTTCTCTCAGATTCATTCTGTAACAGTCAATTTCAAAGTAATGATACAACCGATATAATGATGTGAACTGCACTCATGATGTTGTCGGAGAGCTCATGCTGCACTCTGTGTGACTTAATCAAACACACTTACACACAACTTCTGGAAACTATCCATTCCAGAACTTTGGCACAGTTCACGCAGACCAACCACATCTTTGCAATCAAGTTTAAAAGCATAAATCCAAAAATAAACTCAGCAAACCTAAAAGAACAGTTTTGCTGAACTAGAGTAATATCAACTGGAACCAATGATGAATGAATCACAAACCACCAAAGGAATATGGATGTACTATTTAAAGAAAGCTGAAAAAAAAATGTGTGATTTTTAGTGAATCTCAAGAGGTAAACTTGTAACTTAACAGTCAAGAAAACAAGAGGCAAAGTAGTACCTTAGAAACATGGAAAAAGGAGTAAGAGAAATTTTAGCATAAAAGACTAAACCAATCATTTTAGGAATGACTAGAGTTAGTTTATGGAAGGAATTTATTCAGAAAATTGACAGGAAAAGTGCAAAGAGATGGGTTTCATATACTGGGCACTGAATAAAACTGACAATCAAGGCTTTGTGGGCTTTTCTCTAGATCTGTATCCCTCCTAACCGCATTTATAACAAATAATCACTCAATTTACACACAAAAATTCTGACTTGGAGGCAATTAAATTATGCAATTATAAAAGTAGTTTCAAATTACATTTATGGGAGAATCTTAGAAACACTCAGTTTTAAAAGACAGTCAAAACAAAATGTCATATTCTAATTTGCGGAGTTGTGACTTTACACACCAGGAATATAAGCATATCAAAAGGAAAAAGGTTAGTTGTAGGTCAGTAATTCTTAAATTTCATTTTCCTTATTTCATATGCATACCCATAGTGATTTCAAATTGATATTTACCTTTTCAATTGCCATAAAATTCTTAGACAAAGGGAGAGAAAAAAAAACCAGAAGGAAATAAAAAAGACAAAACAATTTCAAGGGAATGAAGCACCGCTTTAGATGTTAATGTTTGTTCTTGAATCTAAAATTGCTCTGTGTGTGTGTGCACGTGCACACTGGTACGCAAACAATATTTTCACTACCTTGGCCACAGTGTGTAAAGCTAAAATCAGATCATTTGTATCACATGAAGCACTGGGAATGTAAAGGCAAAGAAAATCTAAACAGAAATGAACAAAATCTAAAAAGAAAATCTTACAAAAGGTAGCCAATAGGTTTTGTGGAAGAGGACTCTGGACCCCACTGAACAACTACAAGGAGAGCCATTTCCCATCTGCACGACTGGCTCCCCTGGGCGATCCCGAGAACAGCCTCGTGTGGCCATATATGACGTGGTACAGACATGCTCCAAGATATTTCTGTCAGTAATGATCCAAAACCCAGTCTCCACAGGTGTTAATTCTGGTTGGAATAAAAGGAAAAACTTTAAAATGCCAAACAATGATTTCTGCATTGTGTACATGAACCCAAATTCCAAATAACAGGGATGGAGTGATCACCTATTCTGAAACAACTTTAAGGACATCTCCCTTCTTTACAGGTAGATTTTTATTGATGTGGACTCCCTTTAACTAAAAAGTAAAGACAAGAAAATTAAACCCACCAAACTATAGAAGTTGGTCCTAAATACATTTGTAGATTTATTAAAAATAGCTTAAGTAAGAGTAAATGACTTTCCTTTCTTTCATTTTTTCGAGTTACAGTTGTGATCTTTAGACAGTGAAAAGTTACATCAGCCTTTAATATTCTTAGATGGACTAGTTTATTTTAAAAAAAGAAAGGTAAGTAATAATGATAAAAATTACTTTGAGACCATACAGTCATTTCAAGAGTAAAAAGTAGCTCTCACCTGGTTTAAAACATTGGTCATTATGAAACTATGGACTGAAACCAAGACCTCAACTAGAGGTTTATGCAAGTAACTCAAAGGCATGCACACGCATAACCCTCTCACTGTTGGGGGTGCTGAAGTGTTCAAATGCACTACAAAAACTTAATTACATAAAGACATTTACATTCAGGAAAACTATAAAAAGTACTAATGAATTCAAAGTTACTGTATTACTTTCAACATTGAGTATAAGCTGACTGATTTTTGCTAATTATATGAATTCTCAGACAAACCAAAAAAGTTGAAATAATTAGCTAGCTCTTAATAAACAAAGCCTGCTTTTAAACATTAAATGAAAATAGCTATTTAAAAAATGTAATAGTTTACTTTTTAAATTATTGAGTCAAAAATGTGCAAAATAAGTATAATAAATTCTATCAAGTAAAGCAATGAGTGCTACATTATTTAAAATAAAAACATCACCTTTCTTCCTCTAGAATAAAGACCGGATGTGAATGTTTAATAAAAGAAATTCAAGAAGGTCTTAAGGAAAAGACCACTTTAGAATTGGGTATCTCACAAGTTGAAACTGTTTTTCTAGCATGTTTAATTTTGATTCCACTCATACCAAACAAATAACAAGTCAGTAATATGAACAGAGGTTTTATTACAGAGAACCAAAGAGCTTCACTTTCATTCTGCCTGTCAAAGAACTGTCACTATAATTTCTCTAACCACAGCCTGGTTTTGTGATAGCATTTACGCCATAATTTGATTCTAAAGAAAAGGCTCCATCCAGCTAGACTTCCCATGTACTCTGCCTTCCACAGGAAATTGAGGCATTTTCCTGAGTTTAATGAAGCAAAAGTGTGAAGCCATGTAAAGAAGAATCAGAGCTGTCATATGCCCCAGTGTGTGAAATCCCTGATCATTTCAATTCTTTGTTCCTGGCTCTTGCCCTCAAACCACTACATTTCTAACACTGACTATAAAACAAGGGTTACAACATCCCATTTTGACTTTCAGAATGACATCTCTGCATTTTCCGTATCGCTAGGAAAAGGGCCTGTGAAGGTAGTAACGTGGTCATTTTTCACTGTTCTGAACCTGCCACTATTTCTGGCAGAAAGAAGGTCTCAATAAAAACACACCAATCGATTGATCACTAACGTCCCCCCCCAATAATTCATCCTTGCCTTCAACCACAATTGTTGCTACAGAAGGCAACAACCATTTTCAGGATTAGGCATAATACCTTTTTATGCACAAAGCCATTTTTTAAATTTTAAAATGAAAAAAAGAACAAAAATGATGATACAGAATTTCAAAACAACACAATAGGAGATTAACGATGCAACTACTTTGAACATAACTACACGAAGTAATTTTTAAATGAATGAACAGCTTCAGGGGGAGACCTGAGAAACTGGTGCCTACATAATCTCAAATATGCAATGCAAGATTAAATGCCCATTATGCTTCATATGAAGTTATTCTCTCTGTCCTCCTATACCTCTGACAATCTTCCATTTCATTTCATGACAGAGCCTACCCAATTTATCCAAGGTAGAAATCTCAGAAACCTCTGGACTCCTTCCTAACATCCAGAACTATCAGATACTACACTATGGAAATTCTTATTCTTCGAATCTATCTTTAATCTACACTTCAGCCTCAGTTGCCAAAGTCAAGACCAGCTTTTACCTGGCATACATTACACAGGCCAGTACTGTCTTTTTTCTTTATATATTATGCTGTTGTAAAAAAAAATAGGTACTAATCTGGATTAACTTTATATATAACGTCCAGTGGAGCTATATAGTATTGTCTTTTCAAATTCTATTTTGTGGTATTTTTCAACATATTCTTAGAGGTTAAATGTATCTTTCAAACTATCTATTTCCCAAATATTGTTCCAAATTATAGGATAGTGTTCCAAAGAAGTCCAAATTAACATAAAACGCTTTTATAACTTCGGCCCCAAAAGTTGTATTATGTTATATGTGTGTATGTACTTTAAGTTTGGGGATCTCTGATTTTCAGACATGCTTTTACAGTTTTATGTAGCTGTTATTACATATAATATATTGTATATATTTAACCTTTAAATGCCTATTATTGCATTTCTGGGATGCCCATCACAACAGAACATAATCAGTTTTTTTCTTCAAATTCTTTTCCCTTGAATTTTTTTAGGTAACGTATATGAATTTCATGTAAAAATTTTAAAAATTGCAACCTTTGACACAAATGGGTTAAAGCATATAGTTTGATACAACTGGGTGTATGTACACATGTATACCCATCACACAATCAAAATAATGAACATTCTACCTTCCCTCAAGACTTTTTTCATAACCTTTTTAATTTCCTCATTTGTATTTTCCAGTGCCCAGTGTCTTAAAGTTTCATGGGCTGGGGATGTAACTCTGCAGCACAACACCTGCCTGGCAAGGGTGAGGTCCTGGGTTCGATTCCCAGTACCAAAAAAAAAAAAAACCAGAAAAAAGTTTCATATATTTTGTATGGATGACGTTTGTTGCCTTTGGTTGTTTCAGGTGGTAGGGTAAAACTAGTCCCTGTTTACCCCTCTTTCACAGAAGGAGCTATCAGTTGATTTTTCTGTATCTTTTTAGTCACCCTCAGTGATTGATCTAGGGTTACATCTCAACTTGTGACAGTCTACTTTGATATTAATACCAACTTCATTCTAGTAAAACAAAATTTCCTGCAGTCTCCTTTACATTACACTGATGCATGCTATAAACCCAATAGTTACAACTATTGCTTTATACACTATAATCACTTTTAAAGAATTGAAGGCAAAATATTTATGCAATCTTTTGTATTTACCTACTTACTAAAGCATCTGCAGTTCTATTAGTTTAAAGAAAATAGATGAATTTTAGTTACCATCTAACATCATTTCTTTCAATGAAAGAACTTCCTTTAGTGACAAATTCAGTCTTTGTTTATGTAAGAGTGCCTTTCTTCACTTTCATTCCTAAAGAATAACTTTCCCAGACATGTAATGTCTGGCCAATAGAGTTTTTGTTTTTGTTTTTCTTTCAGCACTGTGAATACATATTGTACTGCATCTGGCATGGATTACTTCTGATGACTAGTGAGGTGTTAATCTTCTTAAAGATTGTACTTGATCAATCTTTTCATTCGTAAGATTTCCTGTTTTTGTTTTTCAACATGTTTAACTATAATGTGACTAGGTGTGAATCTCTTTGTGTTTATCTTACTTGTGGTTTGTTGAGCATCTTAGATCTATAGATTGAGTTTTTAATCATTTTTGAAAACTTCTGTCAATACTAAAAATATTCTTTCCACTTTTTTCTCCCTCTTCTTGGGAATCCTATTATATGGGGTCTGTTGAACTGTTAAGGGTCTAGACTATTTTTTTAATCTGAAGTTTTCTGTCATTATTTCTAAAAGTATTTTTTTCTACTTCTAGCTCCCTCTTCTCTAGGAATCCCATTATACATACATTGGAAAACTTGCTGTTGACCTACTGGCCTCCAAGACTGTTCATTTTTCCTTTATTCTGTGCTCTCTCTGGTCTTCAGACTGGTGAATTTATAATGGTCTGTTTGAAGATAGTTGATGATTCTGCTCAAATCTGCTGAGTTCCTATAGTGGTTTTTTTTTTTTTAATTACTGTGATTTGCAACTCCCAAATGTTTCCCATTTGGAGACACTAATAAGTCATTGTCATCATGTTTTCCTTTAGTTTTTTGAACTTGGCTTTCTTCAGTTCTTTAAACATATTTACGACTATTCTGAAACATTTCTTAGCTAAATCAAACATCTGGACCCATACAGATAGTTTGCTGACTGATTTTTTTCCAAGTATGTGTCACCCCTTCCTGTTTCTTTGTATGTTTCATTATTTTGTTAAAAACTGAACATCTGAGATAATATAGTGATTATGGATTTCGATGTTTTCTCCAACAGTTGCTAGTGTTCTGTTTTGTTTTAGAAACTTAACACTAAATCTGTGGAATCAGTTTCCCCTGCCATATGCTGCCCCTGATGTCTCTGCTCAGTAATTTTTATGTCTTTCTTTTTAAGCTTGGCTTCTTCGTGGTCATACTTCCTTGTGACAGTAAGCCAATGACTCATCAGAGATTTTACTCAAACTCTTTGAGCCAAGGAGTTTTATACTGTTAATCACTGGATCTGCATGTAGGTTTCTTCAAAATTTTGAAACTGAAAGGACTTTTAGCCTTACTCCCCCAAAGCCTCTTCTGGTCTTAGGTGGAACTTTCTCAGAGGTGGCTGGATCTAGAGTATGTGGTGCTGGGACTGATTCATGGTGCAATGCCAGGATCAAGGGTGCAAGTGCTATCTGCCCTAAGGGTGGGTAGCCTGAACAGAAACAGGCTTGTCAATTTTGGCTTGCTTTTGCTGCCTTCTGTCCACCATGTACTGTTTCTGCTCTGTGATGCCTGTCTGCCATGACACCCTGCCTTGGAGCCAGCTGCTGATGGACTAAAACCTGTGAGCCAAATAAATCTTTCCTCCTTTAACTTTGGGTGTTGGGTATTTTGTCTCAGCAATGAGAAAAGGAAGCAAGACATTCCAGCTTTCATTTTCTTCTGGGTTCTCTTGCATCTTTTCTGCACAGGTGTGCAACTTCCCAATTAGTCAAGGATAGACAGGTGGACAGACTGGACTGCCCTGGGTCTCCTATACAAAGACATCAGCAGCGATATAAAAACTATTATCAATTCCCTTTATGACTGTCTCTAAAATCCTTTCTCTGTGCACATATCTCTTCTCTGGTCTCTTGCCCTGTAAACTCTAGACATCTTATCTATTGAGATTCTTAGCTCTGTCTTTGTTGCAGGACTTTGCCCAGTTCCCCCTGTGTTTCCTGTCACACACCAAGGCCTGAAAGTTTCCCAGGCAAAGTAGACTAGGGCAACCATGTCTCGTCTCATCTGCTTCCCATCTCTTGGGAAACTGCCCCTTTTGCCTGATGTCCAATACCAAAAATACTGATCCATATGTTTTGTCTAGTATGCTTTCAAATTGAGTCAAGCAAAAGGGAAAACCTGATGCCTTTTATCCACCTTTCCAAGAAGCAAAGCCAGATGCTTATTTTGATGACAAGAACACATTTAAATGAATCTGCTGGGTTTTTTCCCCTTTATATTTGTTTTGCCACCATCCTTATAAAATCATCCATGTTCACCATCACTCAAAACAGACCCGACCTACACTGATCATACAATGTGTCGTTTTTGGAATATTTACCATGGCCAGCCACTCCCCTACATGCTCAGGTTATACAGACAAATTAACCACACATGGTCAGGGGTCTGTAGCAGAGCCCCATCTTGGTTCCTCAGTGTGGGGTTGTTCAGAGCAGCGACCTGGTTTTCTCTCATCCAGATGAAAATACCTAACTCACCTAGGTACAGAAGGTATTTTCAAAGTCTCATACCCCTTCCCCTTGTGAAAGTAAATTTTTCTCTTCATTCCATTTTACTGTAATAAAAAGGAAATATTTTTCTCTCTGTTATCCAAGCCTACATTTATTTTGTTTTTCTCTCATTACATTAATTTTATTTGGGCAAAAGAACAACAACCATCTTTAAGCTTAGGATAGGAAACAACACAGCAGGGTTCCATAAATAGAGTTTAATTGCAGTAATTACTTACATTAATTATATATCAAGTGATTATTTTAAGACATATTTATTGAGTACCATCAGCTTTCAGAAGTACCCATCATTCTCCTACTATCTTTTTCAAATTCTCTATCCTTGTTCAGAATAATCAACTATCATTTGACACATGGTATAATAAGTACCTAATGAAATCCCAATTAAAATTGTGTTTGAGATGCTTAATTTTAGAGATAAATTAGAAATAATTACATGATTCAAGAATCCACATCAGACACAAGAGACACAACTATATCTTGACTAACTAGAAAGGACAAGCGCAGATGAAGCCTTTTAATGTGCTTTCCAAACCTGTTACAAAACATTACTGTGCCTCAGCAGATGGCACTGAGCAATGTCTTTTCTATTTTTTTAAAACAGTTCCCTTTCATATGCGAACGTGAGTGATTTTAGTTCTCATTATTACTGTCATCTGTTAGAGAAAGAAAAAAAGGGAGGGGTGTGAGCACACTCTTCATAAGGCATGCACATCGGTGTAGAGCCGTCTTCCAGTGCTCAAGTTTAACTTACTGGGCTGCAGTTGCAGGACACACGACCTGTCTCTGAGCTATTCATTTCACCGGACACAGACTTCTTGCTAGCTGAGCGTCACACTCCTCCTCTCTCCTCTCTCTATCCCACCTCCAGCTATCTTCTTCCCTCTGTAGATTTAATGAATTCTGGAACCAATCACAAGCAGGCTGTGAGGAGACACTAGACAGGTAAGAGTTGCAATACCTTCTCTTTCAGAGTTTGCAGGGTCACTTCGTTCCTTAGCCCAGGACCACCAATATATTTATTCTCTCTGAAGGAGATCCTGAGCCTCAAGTGAAAGCAGAGCACTGCCTTCAAAAGTACACTATGTCTCTGCTCAGAGCTTCCTGTCCTTCCCTTGTAACATGGAATATGTTCAGAGGACAGCAGTCTCATGTACAAACTGTTCATTGCACATTTCTGATCTATGTAATTTTCTGCTGAAAAACACAAAGGGTCCTAATAGAAAATAGGTGCTACAACAGCCACTCCTTCTTGCAGGAGCAGTTCCTACTGTAGGATTTTAATTTTATCTCCTGATTGATAATACCCCATTAGCCAGATCCAGATTCCTAACACAAAATGACACATGGGTACTATTTTAAGCTCCCTCCGAGATAGTTTTCATTAAGACTTCTCTTCGCACTGTCCACAGTCTGGGCAGTGAGTGTAACACAGGCACTTACTACTGTCTTGATACACAAAATGAGAAGTACTCATCGCAGCTGATCCAGGGTGTCCACATGCACAAAAAGACATTTGAAAGTAGTCTGCATTTCATAAAGACCACAAAGTAATATTTGTAGGAGAGACACAGAAAAAGCCTCCTTTCACCAGTCACAGGATTTTATAGGTATATCTATATTCACAGGGTAGATATCAGTTTTTATAGGTATATCTAGATTCACAGGGAAGATATCAATTTGAAAGACTAGCATTAACAATTATTGAATAAGCTCTCCCCAAGTCCAGGGCAGACTTAAATAAACAACAATTATTCTATAGAAAGAGAGGAGCATTTTGGCATGGGATTCTGATGACAACAGTGCCTCAAATAAATGATATTTAGAATCTTCAAGATTTACCAACAAAATATTCAAGAAAAAATAAATTTCATTGGCATTGCAGCAGGATAAAACCAAAAAGGTCTATGCCCAAGTTCTTGAAATTCTCAGAAAATTGGCAACTAACTCATCAAGTTTTCTAGAAGAACTTTAATTATACATCTAATCCCATTCTTCACAACCACAGACATGACAGAAGAGCACAGGGTCATATTCCACCCTTAATGAGAGCTATTTAAAGCATCTCAACATTTATTCTGTAATAGTTTCAAAGTCTAGACTCAAGATATATTTCCACATGGAGCTCTAAGACCCTTTCAGGGCTGAAATGCTATGATTATGAGACAGCACTGTGTCCATTACAGGAAATAGAAGCTAAAGAACATTACTGAGTCAGAGGTAACAGACAAGTTCCCGCACCGCGGGCACAGCATCTCTTCACCAGCAAGGAACTCCTCCAAATTTCCCAGAGTTAAAACTAGGACACTAAAGGAGAAGTAGTATCACGTGTATTGTGTGGCTCTTTCTCATGCCCCAAAACTTAAATTTGTTCCTAAACATGAAAAACAAACCCTGGTTTGGTTTTCACCTTTCACCAAAGGTGAAAGAAGAGACCTCCTCAGAACCCGGAATAGAGCAGATCTCCCAAAATGTGTTTCTATGATACTCCAAACTTCCCCTACACCATTATTCATTCCACTTAAAGTTTAATGTCTGTCTGTAGAAAATAACTTTCTATTTAGCCTGCAACTCCAGGACATGGATAAAGAACTGGCTTCTGCTTAAATACACCCTCCTCTTTATTGAGGGTCTCTTGGAATTTAGAGGCCCTATGTTATCACTGAACTGACCTCAATCCCTCTGTTTATGAATAGAGAAATAAGTACAACCTGTGAAAATGTATCCAATCTGACACAGGTTCAGACTAGGACTAAGGTTTTGGTACTCAACACAAGGGATTTCTACTAAACACTGAGGTTTTTTCATCCCACTATAGGAATTATAGGCTATTTTCAATCCCATTATAGGATTTACAAAAAAAAACAAAAACCAACCAACCAACCAATAAAAAACAATGCTTTTCAAAAGAGACATGAGAGAGGGGAAGAATCATCATTTTGCGGAGAAAAACTCACAGACATGAACAAAACTTTTGCTAACAAGGGGAAATGAATGCTAGAAATAAAGCTCCTCATGAGTTCTATCCATGGTTTGCCCACACCCTTCTTTAAACAGGAGGGCACTTAACAGAACTATCCTTATCTGGCCAAGTTTTGTTTTTTGTTTTTTTTTTTCTTAGCTCCAGCTACAAGAGTGTTTGTGAATACTGGCAGGCAACAGAGGTGGAAGTGGGCATTTTTCATCTTTTGGACAGCTCGTGTGAACCTTGTGTTTATTTTTGGAGAATCCTCCATTGTGTGGGTCTTGGTCATAGGATAACAAGATAATTTATCATTCACACTGGAAAGCTCTTAAGAGTTGAAGAAGGCCTTGTCAATAATCTTGCCAGAATAACAAGCACAAACTAGGACTATCCCACGCAAACAGGGTCATGTACTCAACTGAATCTTCAAAAAGGATGTCCTTGACTTCTAAACAGAAACCATCAAGAGGGAAACAATCACTTCCCCTGCTCCTTGACAGCTAGAGTATGGACATGCATATTGGCTCAGTACATGGAAGGAACGATGAAACACTGTAGCTGTGCTTAAAAAAATGTAGGAGTAACAGAAGCAAGTAAGCTAAAGAGTCTAGTACTGGCATTTATGTGTCTAGCGGCCACACTAGCCACACTGTTCTTGGGACATAACTGTAACGGGTCTGATAGCTGCTCTCCAGTGATGGTTCTCAAAGAACCTTGCCTTTAGGTATTTACTCCCTTATGTAAATCAATGAAGTTGATGCACGGTGAATCTGGGTTGACATGTGATTGGCTTTTAATCAACAGAATGTGGAGGGAATGGTGCCATGTCAGTGCTAGACCTCAACCTTGAGAAGATCTAGCCTTTGTGTTTTGGCAAGCCCTAACCCACTATTTCAGATGTTTGTTAACCCCTGATAAGTGACAGAACATAGGAGAGACTCTGATAACACAGAACAGGATCAGCCTAGTAGTCCAGCTGTCCCTGCCAGCCTGTAAACTATGTGAGAGCCTAGAAGCAGTGAGATCAGGAGAGTATATTCCCAGGCAACTGTCCTGGGGCAGAACAGTGTCTGCAACCCAAGGAGGGGAAGAGCTGGTGTGGCTAAATCTCCTAAGTATCAGGCGAATAGATGCATGGTGATTGGTAACCAAAATTGTTTTGTAGCTTATCTTGCTTATTTCCATTTTATGTATCTGGTTCTCTAATTCTCCCATTTCAGTTCATTAGTCTTCATACAAATCTTTTTTTCCTACTGATTCAGATTACTTTTCTAACAAAGTCATCTCGACATTTAGCAATTTAGGGCAAGGGTCCCCCACCACCACCACCACATTTTAAATACAAGGACTCCATTTTTATGTGAAAAACTGCATGTAATAGGTATACTTTAAGTAAAAGCTTAGGAATTCAGCATTACCCTTAAGTGAACTTGTATTTTCTTCAGAATAACCACATATATACACTTGAAACAAAGAACTAATAAACATCCATGTGAGAGACATACTATATACTCAGAAAGTTAATGAACATTTATAGCTTTTGCTGTAGCTGCCCCATTTGAAAGTCCATGTCCCAGTGGGTGGGAGCTACTAATCTGACACACCTGCTTCTCTTCTGACAATTCTACTTGAGATGAAGTAGTTCCTAAAGTACTCTATTTCTTGGGAAAGAAAACAACCTCAAAAATACAGCAGCTCCGGACAGAAAATTTCACTCGAGAAAACAGCGTAATTATTCAAATTTAAAAAACATTCTAAGAAATGAACCATCTTCAAAGGCTACAAGAGGGGGTCAGGTGATCATCATTTTGGAGAGGAACAGCCCATGTGTATGGAGGTCTTGCTAACAAGGCACGCAAATGACAGAATTCACTGTACACTCCTCAATCTGGGAACTCCCCTTCTCTACATCCCACCTTTAAAGTAGAAAGGCATCTATAAGACAGAACTTTTCCTCCTGCTAAAGCAGCTGCCAAAAGAAAAAATTCTTCTTGCTTTGAGAGTAGGTCAAAATTTAAGAGGTGAAATTTAAGAGGGCTTGGTTTTGATCCCACAGACATTTCTGATCAGGGAAAAAAAATAATTAGGATCCAGAGAAGGAACAGCTCACCTCTTGATAACACATCTAATCCACTATTCCTTCTTCTTAAAATAGAAAAATGTTACTCAGACAAAGTCAGGAAAAATTTTCACTCGCTGTATTTTTAATGTGAACCCAGCAGTTACTTCAAATAGGGTCATTTTTCAAGAGCACAAGTATCTCTCTGGAGATCGCCCCAGGAATATTTTATACACATTTATACTTAAAAGCTGTCACCTAACACTTTAGGGGACTCTCAGGAGCTCCTCTCTGTGACAGACGATTAGTCCAGAGCACAAGGGCTGTAAGCTTATGACAAACACACCCAATGCTGATTTGACATCTTTACCGATTGTATTTCCAACCTTAATGATAATATAAAATAATGGCATTTGTAGAAGGTCAGACAAATGATCAGATTTCGCTTTCTGGCTTTAAAATGACCAACATAACTTTTCCCCCACAGACTGTAATGCTCAGGTATGCAACTTCCTCCACGTTTGTGATCACTGGTTCATGGAATTCTCAAAAAATATAGCAATAAACAACTTCCCTCCTCAGCTCTCTATCCAGATTCACTGTCAAGACCCGATAATCCAGTTTCAAGTGAGTCCCAAACTAATAATTACAGGTCTCCATCAGGATATAAAACTCACTTCCTTAAAAAAAAATTCTCATCTTTTTGAACAGATCTGTTTCTCTCACTCAACTGAGGCGCTGGGCCTGGCTAGGAATCATTAGCCACAGAATGAATATAAGAAATTCAAACATATTATGAAAATCTTTGAATAATTCAGTTAACGAGTCAGTCAGCCATAAGAGGCAAATGCCCAAGAAATCCGGCTTCATTAGCTAGCTGCCAGCTTCATGGAGAGCTACCCCAAGGATTCAGAATACTTAAAAATATTGCATACTTCCAGTCCTCTCCATCATGGCACACCAGGAGCTTCTCTAAATGTTAACACAGAGGGGAAAGCAGGGTCAAAATAGAGTTTGAATATTTATCAAGTGCTGACACCGTCCCAGAACCCTCCCCACACACAGACACTGTTTCACTTAGTCCTCATCATGAGCCATGTTAGCTATTACCTTCCCACTCTCAGCTTTACAAAGGAGATTCTTGAAATGCAGAGCTGTCCAAGGCCACACAGTTAATCAATGATGAGTATGGATTTGGACACAGGTCTGGCCGGCTCACCCTGCCCCCTCCCCTGACAGTACAATCATAGAACTGGTGAACAACTGTTCTGGATGACATATGCACAATGAAGCAGTATGAAATACCAGTTAGCAACCTGGCATAAAAATACATACATATGGGAAGTCCAGTCAGGCAATACAAGACCCTATATTTTGTAGGAATGTATTCTGAGACAGGTCTGTGGCCCATTCTTTCCTCTTTGCTTTCCCAACTCATAACTGGCATTTTGAAAACTCCTGTCAGCCAAAAGCCCAAGCACTTTTCATACTAGTCATTCAGAGAGCACTTCCATTTTTTTCATAAAAATTTCTGAATTCCAGCATTTGAAGGCCCAACCATCTAACAGAAAAGTCTATATGCTCCATGTAAATAGTTATTCACCATAGAGTTCCAGTGGCTAAATACATACTATTGGTTATTATAGGTGACATCTATTTTGTTTAAGCTGGGTTTTCCCCCTGACTCTGATAATACCAAAATTTAGTTCAGAAAAATAAATCTAATATACTTGATCACACAGCTTCCATTTACATTTTATCAGAGTTGGCCATTGGAATGAAGCTTATTCCCTCATTATTGTCATTAATGCTCTTTAACAAAGGTCTTTAACTCTGGCTATTAATTGGTAAATGGAAGCTATATACACACAGACTTAGGAACAGATTGTGAGGAGTATGGTATCATTAAAACCCTCCGCAGTCAGAAATGAAATTTTTGGTGTGGAATCTGGCACTCTGGGGACTACTGAGTCAGGCTGTTTATCCTTATGCTGAAGAGACAGGGTGCTTCTCAGTAGTATTGAGTGTAGTTGATAAAGCCTTTTGAGGTGTACCTTCAAGTAGAAGCCTGCTCCTTACAGAGGCTTTCTCCCTACTGGTGCATGTCAGGAAATTATTCTGCTTTTAGCTCATTTTTAGATGGGGAAATGAAGACCTCATTCACAACATCATCTAAGGCTTGCAGAGCTGCTACTTTCCCTAGCCAAGTCTCCAATGGGAAAGGGGATGGGCACAGAAGTAGGGGCAGGGAAGTGGAGGGTGAGAACTAGACCTAGTACTAGGCATTTAAATCCAAATAGCTCCCTCGAGTATAAGATAAGAATGGAAGTACAAAGGGGTGCTGTGACTTTTATAAGCAGGGGTTACAGAACAGCAGGAGAAGGGCTTAATGACATGAGCTGCTAGAAAGTGGCTGGGAAGGTGTACCCATTCTACCGTCACAGCAGTTCTATCTTCCAAACATGCCGAAGCTGTCTGATTAATCACCTAATTATCAGTGTTAAGCCCACAAGTTGACTGGTTTTGTTGATCTGGGCCAGAGGTACGCATGCGTATGCAGTCACGATTAGCTAGAGTGTGGCCTGGAGGCCGGCTTGTCTAGGTTGGCCTTGGCTGGGATGAAACGGCTCCCTTACAAATACAGGCTAGGCTAAGCATGTTCTCGGGAGAACAAGCGGAAAATTTCCAGTGGTTTCCAAGCTTCTGCCTGTCACATTTGCTAAGCATATAACTCAATAAAGCAAATCACATGTAAGCCAATAGCCAGGTGACAAGGACCTACAAACTCACAGGACAGAAACTATGCATACATTAATAGGGATCCTTAGTGCACTCAGTCGACCAGAGTGGTCCTTTAGGGACAAATTCTGAATAAAATCTTTACTACTGGTTAACTCCTATCTCCCTGTTACTACTCTCTAGATAAAAATAAGTCCTCATTGGATCATATAAATCAGCTAAGTAAATGAGAACAGCACAAGTGGGATTATTTAATCTTATCTTTATAGATATGCCCTCATTAGACTTTGTCAAGTTTATTATATTGGGAAGGATGGCAAGTTGAGAAGAACGTGGCTAAAAAGTAACTTAATCCATCAGTGATCTGAACTGCTAAATGCTAAAAACAAATTTCTGAGTGGTTACAACATTTAAAACCACCAACCAAGTCAGAAAAAAAAACTGAAGTTAGAGGTTAGCATAGCGCAATTTCCCATGGTATTTGTGATTAGAAATTACGCTTTTAAATGAATAGCTTACTATAATGATATAAAAGTGGCAAAGTTAACGTCCCCCTGAGGACTTTTAGTTCTATACTTCCTGACGCTTGTGGGTTTAAATTTGTAACCTATCATTGCACTCAAGAAGCTTTTGAATTTAATTATTTTGGGGGAGAGTAAAAGTGAGGGATGGCAGGA
>RJWT010020879.1:0-17783 GCA_004365215.1 Cuniculus paca | reverse complement strand
ATGGGGCAAATTTTATGGCAGCCAACTTTGTAAAGTATGAAGTTTTAAAAGAAGTTTTTTAGGGCAAATATTATAGGAGAACCTAATGCTTCCTCAGCCTACCCACAACACTGCTACTGTCCCCACACCCTTCAATTAATTGGGTATTGAGGCAGCTTCTACTTGCTCTGATAGTGCTGCCCTCTCTGCACCTCCAACACTCCCCCCAATATCCCAGGCCTAAACGGTCTGTAGCGCCTAGCTAACAGCCAGGGAGCATTCTAGATGAGAGTCTCAGGCAAAAGGGCCTCGGTGTTGCAGCGTCGGGTGAGGAGTCAGGCTTACCCCGGGCGAACTTTCGAAGGCCAGTGTGAAGTTTTCCTACCTTGGGTGCATGTGGGCACCGCGAGCACACAAGTTTAGGTGAATGCGTCCACAGCGTCAGTCCCCGCAGCTACTTTGCGAAAGCTCTGAGGCGAGTGTGAAGTCAAGGGCTGCAAAGGACTGCAGCACAAGCCCACCCGCTGCGGTCCCGAGACCGGTCTCGGGGCTAGCTCCTACCCCTAGCCAGCTTTCCTCTTTAATGCGCGTGCCCGTCAAGGTCCCCGTGTTCCCTCCCTTCAAGCCGCCCGGTCGCCTCGGTTTCCCCCACCTCTCCGGGTCCCTGCAGTTCCTCCCCAGCCGGACGCTCCTCACTCACGCCCGCCCGCGCGAGCGAGCGGGACTCAGCTGTCACTTTACTTTTCCGCGCCGCCTCCCCGCCCCCTCTCGCGGCCAGCGGGGCAGCCCGCCCGTGCGCGCGCCCGCCCCCGCCCCCTCGCGGCCGCGCGCCGGTGGAGGAGGGGCAAAAGGGGAGGGGGAGCGCGCGGCGCCGCACGGCCGACGTGGGGCTCGCGCTCTCGCGGTCTCTCCCGGGCGGGCGTCCGGGCACGCGCACTCGCGGGCGCGCGCGCGGACGGCCGGGCGGCGGCGGTGGTTTGGGGAGGTGGTGGCTTCACTTTCCAGGACTCAGGGACGGCCACAGCGGCAGCGGCCTCGCGAGCCGGGGCTGGAACGGCCGGAGGCGGCGGCGGCGGCGCCGAGGGGTGAGTCCGACCGGGCGCGAGCGTGGCGCGGACAGGCGTGGCCGGGCGGCCGGGTGTGCGGTGCGTGGGTCCGGCTTTCGGTGACTAGACGGTCTGCGGGGGACATCAGTCCCCGGGCCTCCCCAGCCGCCCGCCCCCGCGCGCGTCGGCAGCCCTCGTCCTGGGGCTTCGGCGGCCACCCCTCCCTCAGGTATTCGCCCGGGCCGCGCCGGTGCCCCCAGCCGCGGGCGTCCTCCTCTCGTCGGCGTCCTCCGCACTTTCCCGACCTCCCCTCCACGCCGCAGGTTTCTGCTCGCCCCGCTCGCGTCCTAGTTCTCGCCTTCTCCGATCCCCCGCGTGCCCGGTTCCCTGCACCCCTCCCGAGAGCCTCCTGCCCCCGTTTCTCGCCCTTTCTGCCCCTCCCCCTCCTTCCCATCCTCCCCCCTCTGCTTCCTCCGTCCCTGCCCTTCTACCCCCTTCCCTTCTCAGTTCCCCATCCTTCTCCACCCTTCCAGCCCTTTCCCTCTCCTAGCTGCATCCTGGAACTAAGTCTTTGCAAAGTACAGGATAAATGTCACAGTGGAAAGTGCCCGGCTTGATCCTTTGCTATTTTCCCTAATTGCATAATTGGTGCACATGGTGTCTCCCCTAGCCAGTGCCGGGTCTGGCTCCGCTGTTGCTGCACCTCGGTATCCCGCCTGGAGAAGACCTTGTGGGGTGTATTTGTGTATGCTCTGGTGTGGAGTGTGGTTGTATTGGTCTTTTGTGATGCTTGGTGCTTGTCACAGTTTGGATCCAAAGCCCATTTTTCTCTGGTTTCTTCTCTGCAGCCCCCACTGGCCTGATTGGAAACTGGATTCCCTCTGTCCCCCGCCCTCCCTCTCTCCTCTCTTCTCCCCTGTCTTCTCATAATGTTTTGATCCTTTTGCCCTTTACCATTTCTAATGAAGGTAAAACGTGGCTTCTTGTGGCTTTTTTCCCCTACTACTAACCAGAAATGTCAGTCTGTCTTCTCTAAAGGAAATTAAGGCACCTTTATAAAGACATCCTGTGCTTGGTAGCTGTTAGACCCATTTGCATATTTTCAACATTCATCGTTTTGTATTGTGTATTCTTGAGTGTTTACTCAAATATTTTTATTTAAAAATACAAAGGGAAGTACTGAGATTTAACCTTCAGATTATCTTGCGGTTCAGAAAGATTTTTAAACACTTAGTTTTAAATTTCTGATTCTTTGAAAAGTATGTTTCTGAATATGAGATAATTGAGTCTGGACTATGGGATTCTAAACGTTTTTACTCAGCTAGTCGAGATGCTTCTTACTCTTTGGAGTTTCATGTAGAGGGTAAAGAAGAACATGGAGTGTTTTCCTATGACCTACACCATTCTGGTTCCCTTAGGATACAGAACCTCCCTGGGGGGGAGTTGTTCTTCCCACTATGTATTTGCAATTAAAAGCTGTATATTGCTAGACGTTGTGCATATAATATAAATTGTTGTTTTACATTTTAGAAAAGTTTGGAAATGTGAGTAGAAAGACTGGAAGACACAGATGACAGAATTCAACGTTTTCCTGTTATAAAAGTTCAAATGAAATCTTGCTTTTGCAGTTTTATGCTATGAGATAAAATTATTACTTATCCATAGAGTAATGCGAAGTTATTGAGTGACTGATGTTGCTTTTGTTATCAGTAATATTTATAGTCAAATCATTACATATTTATGGAAAATATGAGTTTCATTCACTATATGTTGCTGATTTCTAGGACTAATTACAGCGTAGAGTACACAGCTAGTACAATCTTAAGCAATTTGTATGTTGAAAGAACATTTGAATTCTTAAATGTAACACGTTTTAAGAAATCTACCTATTTTATGTTATGTTTAGAAACAAGTTTTACTTGGGGTATAAAGAAAATTAATTTATGTGTCTTAGTATCTTTGAAGCAGGTATTGAAGACTGTGTCTATGTTCATCATCCTAGAATTTAATCTTCCTTTTAGATTAGAAAATTAAATTGAATTAGCTATTTAGGAATTAACTTTAAAATGCTAATTTAGAAGGCAATATTTAAAAAGTTCTAATTCAGGAATTTTTATTTATTTGTATTTTAGAGAGATAAGACCCCGAAATAATACTTAAACCTAACTAAAATGATTTGAGACATTCTTCATAAAAATTAGTTTTGTCCCTGAGTAGTACAATAATTTTTTCCCCATATTTTTTCTGGATTCAGACATTCAGAAAACAAACCAGCAAAGATTTCACTTATTCTTCATATCTGAGAAAGATACAAAAACTTTCTGAAAGTTTTCATATTGGGTATCAGTGGTCTCAGACGATTTATCATTTGTAGTTTAAGATTTGGATGAAATAATGTGTTTTAGATCAAAAGTAGTTCACCTTTTTTGTATGAAGTTGGAAATTATGCCTCTATTTGGGTATTTTTAATAGATTTTTTGGGGGGTTGAGGGGTGGTCCTTCGTAATTTGTTTTATGGTGCTGGGAATTGAACCTAGGGCCTTGCACTTGTTAGGGGACACTCCCACTGAACTCCACCCCAGTCCTTTAGAAGTATTTTCATTAGTTCTCTGTTGGGATTAATTTTTACCTTAGTTATCCTCTGATGTTCTGGAGTCATTTATGATGTTCATTGTATCATTGAGTATTTTATAATCATAGCATTTGATCATATGTAAATGCATATCAGTAAGAATATTGAGAATGTGTAGCTTTATAACTAATTTGATACACACCTGAAACTCTAGACATAGTTTATTCAATCTTTCTTAAACTGAAGCGGTAGCTTCACTGTAATAGAACTTTGTTTCATTTAGGTTATCATGTATTTGTCATGTAATGGATTGCTTCTGGTTTAAAATGTATAAAATGATTTCTCATTCTTTTCATAATTCTTAAAATATTGTTGGCAGCATTTTGCTGTATCTAAGTGCCATTCTCTGAGAATTGTTCTCTTTCTTACTCCCATGCACATCTGCTCTATCTAATGTGCCATTGTGTACATACTTAGCAGGTTTTAAACTGTTGATATATTTTAAGTGAAAGAAATAAGCTGAAGAAAACCAATATTAAACCCACGAATGATAATTTAAAGTGAAGTAAAAAATGGAAAGAAAAAGAAATATGTGGTCTTTTAAAGCCAGAATGGGGCATACTGATACACAATTTCAGTGTTCTATTAAGTGACTTCAGTGCTCATAAAAGATGTCATAGTTGTAGAGACTGATGCTCTCCATTTACAGAATAGGTAGAAAAGTAGATTTTCTGTCAGAGTGTTTCAGAACTGTTTAGCAGACCTGGTTTTTTAGTTTATGAGAAGGTAACTTTTAGGGTTGAGGAGAAGTAGCGATACGTATGCTGTCTCTGAGTACTTTCAATATTATCTGTTGACAGTACCTCTCTCTGATTCCTGATTCTTTCAATCTTTTGCAGTGTTTTTCCTTTATAGTGTTTTTAGTTTGTTTTACTATAAAAATTTCAATCAACAAAAGTCTGTATTACAAAATTGCCTTGGTTTAGAATAAACTGTCAATGTCAACTAGCTATGTTTGTACTAGGTTATAGTAATAAGCTATGTTTTATTTGAAATATCTTCCTTTTACTTATTATTCCTAATCATATCAGAAACTGTTGTATTTTGTCATAATTTGACTGAGAAATCAAAGGTGTCCTTTTTTGAAAAGAATATGTTCTGTTTATCTTTTCTTATTTTTATTTTTGAGATACGGTCTCATGTTCTATGTAGCTCAGGCATGCCTCAAACTCCCTAGTTAGAGCTGGCCTTGAACTTGTGATCTTTCTGTCTCAGCCGTCTTTAATAAAAGAGTTATTTTGTGCTGCTAATGTACATCTTAAATACGGTAGTGTTTTATTTTTAGACAGGATTTCCCTATGTAATCTGGGCTGGCCTTGAACTCATTATGTAGCCCAGCTGGCCTCAAATTCATAGTGATCCTCCTGCCTCAGCCTCTTGAGTGCTGAGATTATAGGTATACACTTGGTGCAGTTTTGTTGTTTAAAGAAAGTGTCAGAGAAGGTAGCTATATAGTACTCAAAGTGATTCTTAGATGACAGTATCATAGCACTAGGTAGGCCCTTTAGACTCTAGGTAATGGTTTTATTCTGTTGTGGATTTGTCAGCACACTGTAAGCTAGATAGATCTTAACAGAGGTATTTGTAGTAATCAAACTGAAAAGTTGATTATAAAAGAATGACAGGGGAGAGGGTAATATCCCTTTTCACTTACTGGAATTTTGTGTGTCTGCTACCTAGCTATTGAGGTATTGAGGAGTTGAGTTGGTGTTATGGTTTGTGTCTGGATGTCCCCCCAAAGCCTCATGAAGCCATGGGGGGTACCTTTTGGAGGCAGCTGAATCTAGAGTTTGTGATTGATTCATTTTGTCTAGTGCTGGGATTATGAGTGTGAGTGCTACACCTACCTTGGAGCGGATAGCCTGTATATGATATAAGGGAGGGAAGGAGGCTTGCTCTTCCTTTTTGTCCCTTTTGCTCTTGTTGATTTTGCTGTTTACAACCGCCATGAATGGTTTCCCCTCTGCCAGCTGAGTATGGACTGAAACCTTCACAAACTGTGAGCTAAATAAACCTTTCCTTCTTTAATTTTGGGCTTTAGGTATTTTGACTCAGTAAGGAGAGAAAAGTAGCCAAAACAGTTGGCAATCAGAGCTTGTTAGGGAGCATGAACTTAGAACAAAGGGAATTTGAAAGCCTTGAGGGATATTTCATCCAACTGTGAAAAAAAAAAAGTGAATTCTTCAGTGTCTCAGTTGTCTCTATCCCTTGCAAAATATGGTTGCTTAGGTGCTGTGCATAGCTGGGTCACTGCTAACACCGTCATATGGTTCTGTTTTTCTTTAGAATCTTGGGGGCCTCTGTGTTCTTCTGTTATCTTAAAGATTACTTAACACAGTTTTTACTAGTTTAGAGGATTGTTAACCTTAACCCAGGCTTGAGGATGTATTGATTGGATGTGAATGTGAAGGTGTTCCCCTATGGCTATTTCTGTGGCTATTTTTACCAACCTGTAGAAGGGTAGTTAACAAATTGGGTTACTAATCTGAATTTCTCACAACTGTATACAAAGGGTTTAGCACAGTGCATTGTAGAGATTAGGCCCTCGGTCCATTTGTTTATTTCAAGTTTGTTTGTTTTTTGAGGTACATACTATAAATTCACTCTTATCCCCTTAGTACTGAGGATTGAACCTGGGCCTTGTACATGCTAAGCAGGATTTCTACCCCTGAACTACACCTCCAGCCCCAAATTCACCCTTTACAAATGCCCAGCTTTGTGGTTTTTATACTATTTAGAGTTGTGTACCATTAGCATTATCTAATTTAAGAACGTTTTTATCACTCCAAAAGAAAACTTATACCCATTAGCAATCATACCCCTTTCTCTTCTCATTGCTGACCTCTCTATATGTCTATGGATTTGGACATTTTGTGTAAATGGAATAGTACAGTTTGTGGTCCTTAGTAACTGACTTCTCTCACTTAGCATAATAATTCAAGGTTCATCCTTGTGGGAACATGGATACTGTACTTCATTCCGTTTTTGACTAATATTCCATATGTGACTATATCACATTTAGATTATCCATTCATCAATGGACATTTGAATTCTACTTTTTGTCTGTTATAAGTAAGTTTATTATGAACATGTGTATAAATTTTGCATGAGTGGATGAAAGAATTTCTAAACCTGTTTGTTTTGTAAATGGCCAACTTCTATTTTATTTTCAGTTTTACTTAATTCTATTTTCAGGCTCAGTTTCTTTCCATTCTGGGGGTATTTTATTCTAGTTGTCCCCACAGCTAAATAAATGACTTTTGATTCGTTAATCCAGGATCAAAAATGTCCACTGAGGCACAAAGAGTTGATGACAGTCCAAGCACTAGTGGAGGAAGTTCTGATGGAGACCAACGTGAAAGTGTTCAGCAAGAACCAGAAAGAGAGCAAGTTCAGCCCAAGAAAAAGGAGGGAAAAATATCCAGCAAAACAGCTGCTAAATTGTCAACTAGTGCTAAAAGGTACTTTAGTTATTAAAACCTTTTAACTTTGGTATCACTTGATCATCCTAAGTTCTTTTTTATTTTTAATTGTATTTAGTCATTTTTTGGAGTGTGGGCCTTGAAATTCATGGATTTCTATATCCTTTTAATTAAGGAGAACTTATAGTTAAACAGCATGGCACATTTATAAAGTATATATTGATTATGTGTGTGTATATATATGTTTGTATCGTCAAGAGAGTATGTGTAGGATATTTGTACAGGTATGATAGTTTGATTTGTAACCATAAAGAAAGACCACATAAACATTTTGTTTTCTGTTCAGTAACACAGAATAGCGATTTAAAATCTATTGAAATAATTATTGAGTGAGAGTGCATTTTTTGCTACTCCTTGTTAGTAAACTCAGAAATGTTAGAGTTAACAAATGTATCTTGGTTTCATTACATTAGATAGTGTGAGCTCAGTCTTGATACAAATTTTTCTCTTTTCCTAGAGAATAGCTAGATCTGAAAAGTAGCTATTTGATCTTTATCAGAGCCTCTAGTCGCTTATGATGACGATGTCATTGGACTTAAAGGGAATGTGTTTTGCTATTGTTCCATTATAGAGTATAACTTGGAAATAATTTGAAAGGTAAATTTAATAGAATTTTACCTGATCCTATGATACTGTTTTTACTCTGTCTCTTTATCTTAATGCTTTTTCAGAACAGCAAATAGAAAGTATGTACAAAAGCAGTGTGTGGTGTTAATTTTACTTTCTTAGCATAGCATGTGACTTTTAGATGTAGTGGAATGTCTGAATGTTGAATGGTAGCTTTATATGTTATTGGATGATGTAGAGTAGAGGGAACTTCTTTCACAAAGATTAGAGACCTTTCTCTCTGGCTGAGTCAATTCAGAGGATTGGGAGAACTTTTTCAAGCCCCAGATGAAAAATGTTAGAGTGATGATAAGTGGTCAGCAGTCTGTTCCAACGGACTGCATATGAAGTTTTCCCTTTCAGGGGGTGACTGGTAAGGGAATTATGTGAAAGCCATGGCCCTGAACGTTAAACCTTTCATGATAGAACCTGCTATGGTGGGAAAAAGGTTCAGTTTGTTGGTGCTGTCATGCAAGTCCAAGGGGACTCAGCTGCCTGATTTTTCCGCTGCCTGCCCATGAAACGGGCAGTGGATGAGGAAACTCTAACTTAGCCCTTGGCTTCTGAGAGTATTTTCATAGAGAGTTTTCAGAATAGGGGGAAAGTGGGCTGACTAGGTCTATAGGAAGTAGAGTCTGCTGGGTTTTTTGTGCTCTCCTTTGATTGCTAGTTAGCAAAAGTGTCTGTTCTCTATCTGGGAACACTGCTACAAAATACTTGAAAATTGTATTTTGAGATGATGAATCAAAAACCAAATGCTGCTTCCGAAAGAAGGTATACTATTTAATGTGTGAAATTTTTTAGTTCATGCACTTTTTACTTCATTTTAAAACAGTGCATATAAAAAAGTACAGATTATATATTCAAATCCAGTGATTGATTTCATGAGGTAAAAATAGAGAAGATATTTCCCTCCTTTTTAAATAGGGGATAAGACCTATTTTAGAGATATTTGTAGCATCCAAGACAGTATCTGACTGTCACTCAATAAGAAACAGTATTATTATATTGGTGAAAGTAAGAAGTATCTTTTGAGTTGCATCCTGATTGAAAGAATCCCTCCGTTGGTAAATTCATGTTTGTGAGTCTGTGATTTTTCAAATTGCAATTCATGATATTCTTCTTAAGATCCTCAGTTTATGAATAACATCTGAATTGACCGAAGTCATTTGCTGTTTATTTTAAATATAAAATGTTGCTTAACTGCCAATTTTTAATGAAAAAAAGCTTATCTTCCTCCTTTCCCTTACTCCAGTTCAGTTAGTAAGGAGGGTTGTTTTCTATCTCTACTAATGCTGTAAGAACTTAAGAAAGAATTGGGAATTGTGAAGACAGGGGAACCCATATCCTTTAATTTCACTATTATATCCGTAGTACCTAGCACAATAAGTTTATAATATTTAATTACCGCTTGCCTTAGAACATGGAGCTTACTGTGTGGATTAGTATTATTTTTTAATGGATATTAGAATTTCAATTACAATTCAAAGTTAGTCGTAATTTCAATATAAAATTTTAATTCGTATTTTTAATTTGTAATGATTTTTATTCAGATGAGAGATCTGTCCCAAATAGTGTCATTCTGTGAGATAATCAGTAGCAGTGAAGAGCTTTGACTTGAGATGGGATCTGGATTTCAGTCTGGGCAGTGCTAGCCTGGTACTTAGTCACTCTGTGATCTTGGATACATAAATTAATGTCTCTAAGCTTCAGTTTCTTCTTTTGTAAAGTGAAGATGTTGGTGCCTTCTATGGAGGGCTGTTATGAAGACTAAATGTGATAAAATATTTGGCACAGTTATTTATAGACTTTGTGGCAGTTAAATGTATTCAGTGGTATTTTTTGAATCTGTTTGGTACAGACTTTGGCAAAATGAAGTGTATGTTATCCACAGAGGACTTAAAACTATTGTTAAGGGCTCAGGATGTAGCTCAGCGGCACAGTGCCTGCCTGGTAAGCACAAAGTCATGAGTTTGATCCCCGGTACCAAACAACAAAAAATACTATTGTCAAACTAGAAATATTCAGATGCTGTAATTAAATACATTTTAATACAGCTCAAGAAAAGTACTTTGCCCTTAAGGGTTCAGTTACTATTTTTTTTTTTCTCGGCACCAGCGATTGAACTCATGACCTCGCTCTTGCCAGGCAGGTGCTTAGGTCGCTGAGCTAGATCTCCGGCCTTTGTCTTTTTGAGACAGAGTCTCACTGTGCCATTCAGGCTGGCCTTGAGCTTACTTTGTAGCCCAGGCTAGTCTCAAACTCCCAATGATCCTCCTGTCTCAGCCTCCCAAGTGCTGGGATTACAGGCATGAGCCACCATGCCCAGCTACTAATAACTTCTATATAGTAAATATGTAGTAATTGTAGAATAATTTGTTGTAGAAATGTTTACTTAAAAAAATTTAAGTTTTGAGGTGCTACAGAACAGTGACACGCATAGAAGTATTTAAGCAGTGGTATAAATTATCTTTTTTAAAGTTAAAAGGAAAGAGTATAGTTACATCTTTGAGCATTCAGGTGACTAAGGCTGGAGGGAGGACTGCCTCAAATTTGAGGCCAGACTGGGCTACATTTTTTTTTTTCATCTTTGGTGCATTTTTTTGCCTTGCTTTGGGAAGATTTTTTTTTTAATTGGCATGCTTTTATCATAGCCTATTCTCGTGTTATATCACTTTTGCTATATTTGCAAGTTTATAGTTGGACGATATTTACAGTGACAAATTCAGATAATTTTGATTCAATCAACTAGTCAGTTAAATGTCTGTTTTGAAATCTTCATTGAATGACTTTGCTGTTGATTTCACACATTTATTCATCTGTAAATGTGAATTAATTCACATTTATTTCAAATTGACTTTGCTCGGAGTAGACATTGTGATGTCATTGAACACTTAATATAATTCTGTTCTAGAAATACTATTAAATTTTTGTTAGGTTCAAATTTTGATCCTGGCATGTTCTAGTGTAAACTTTTATTGTAAGGGCTCATCCAAATTTATTTTCCTTTTGAAAATACTGTGATACTCCTCATAAATAATATTTTGTAATCACTATTTTCTTGATTCAAAATGTTCATTTCAGAACTTGTTAATATTCTGAAATTAGGATGCTTCTTCCAATTGATGCACAGAATTATTTAATTTGTGGTATGTCTTAAAATCAGTGGTCCTTTACAATAACAGGTATGTAGTATGTATCACCATTCAGAATTAAGCTCCAGCATTATATACAGTGGTGGTGTATTTCCTAGAGGCTGCTTTAACATTATATTTTATTTTAATTTTTATTTATTTATTTTTGGATACTGGGGATCGAACTCATGACCTCACGCTTGCCAGACAGGTACTTTATGCCACTGAACTAAATCCCCGGCCCCTAACATTATATTTTAATAATTAGTTGTATGATGCTTTCTTCAGAATAGTTGATTTCAGTGGTGTAGGATAAGGGTTCTTAGGTGGACTGAAGGATGCAGTCCATAGAATAATATAGAAAACCATCCAGGTGTGGTATGATTTTTTTTTTTAACAACTAAGAAATCACTTTTATGTGTCTCACTGTTTACATATTCTTGTTCTATTTGGCTCTAAATAATTTACTACTGAATATTCTTTACTCAAGATGTGTGTGTTTGTGTGTGTGTGTATTGCGCATATATACTGCTTCAGTTTTCAGAACCATTAATCCAGTGTATTGATTTTAAAATAAATGCTTCATATCTTCTTCATTCTGTACATTTTTAGTGTCATATTCTTCAGTTAAGTAGGGGTGAGTTATGATTATTATTGTCCCTCCCTTTTTAAAAAAGCGAGTGGATAGCCCCATGCAGTACTTTTACTGTGCTCTTATCATTCAGTTAAACTATTAGGTGAAGTCATATAAACTGAAATTTAGTTTATAATTTACTCCTGACTGGTCTCACTATGTGCAGTTTTATATGGGAATGAACTGTAGTTGCATCTAATGGGAGTTGGAAATATAGACAATTGTCTAGTTAATTTATGTCTAAATAAATTTTGTCTTAAAGCTTCTGGTAAGAAAGAGGTGTTTGTATTTTCTTGGTTTTTTGATATAGGGTCACATTATGCAATTCAAGCTGGCCTTGAACTCACTATGTAGCCCAAGCTGGCCTTGAACTCAAGGTAATCCTCCTGCCTCAACCTCCTGAGTGCAGAGATTACAGGTGTGCACAACCATGCGTGGCAAGAAATTTTCTGAGTCTTTCAGCTTACCTGTGTAAAATGACTAGCCTTAGTTTCCCAATCTTTTAACTGAGCATGGATAAAACAGTAACAATTAGAGAATTCTATGAGATTTGTTTAATTCACTTTTAATCATTTGAGACAGTGATGGTGACCCTCTGGCATGCATGCTGCAGTGGGCATGCAGAGCCCTTTCTGTTAGCATGTGAGTCAAGTTGCCCCAGCATCTGAGCATCAAATAATAGTTGTTTTTTCTAAATTAAAAGAATTTCAGAATTAAGGATTCGGGTTTAATTGCAGTGTTGGTACTTTGTGATAAATAAGTAGATTTTGGGTTACAGTTTGGGCACTTGGTCTCTAAAAGATTTGTCATCACTAGTCTAAAGACATCATGTGAAATTTATATTGTAAGTGTGAATTATTAATACTTAATTTTTCCTTACCTTGAGGGACAGTACCTGAAATAGCTTCTTCCCTATCCTACACATCAAGATTGAGAAAGTTGCCATGATCACAACTTTTGAGATAGAATTGAATTGCTGTCATTGAAAACAGCAGGACATCTTGCAACTATTTAAATAGCAATTCTTAGTATAATCTCTTCTGTCACAAGAAGTACAACTATTCTTAGGTACTAGTGGCTCAAAATATGATATATTGGCTTATGGCTTAGAGTTGTTGAATTTATCAGTAAATTGCTTTTGATAGTGAATAATAAAGATCTGGAGTGGTTCAAGTTCTGTTACAGAATTTTATGACAGAAAATTATGATTTATAATTTTTTTAAAATGAAAAGGATAAGCATAAGCAGGACAAGTTATTTGAAAATTGCAAATACATTATTTCATGTCAAAAATAGCCAGCCAGCTTGCTTCCCTCCTTTCTTCTTTCAACTGATCTTCCTTCCTTTGCCATACTGGGGATTCAACTCAGGGCCTTGCGTAAGTGCTGTACCACTAGGCCATGTCCCCATCCCCAAAATGGTCTTCTCTGATAATTTGAATATGTTTATTTGAATTCTTATTCTTTTTGTTCTCTCATCTTAAGTGATTTATAAAAATTACTTGTTTCTCACAACAAATTAAGCAGTACAGAATTTTTTTAGTGGAAAACAACAGTTTTTGCTCATCTCTCTTCCCCCAACAGTCCTAATTCCATTTCCTTAAAGAAAACTCCAAGCAGTCTATTGATTTTCTGTATAACTCTAAATAGTATACTTGCTTCGTATTTAAATTATTAAATAATACCTTTTGACACTTTGTTCTGAAATTTATATAATTTTTCTTTTCCTTTCCCTTTGATGCCTTTATGGTAGTTACATTTTCTAAAAAAGAATACTGGTTGTCTTATGGTGCCATAGCTGATATCTTATCTTCATGTTCTGAAGTCCAGTAATGCTTTTATTCTTTGATTTGATTGGTTTAAGTCTGTTTTCTACTATTTGATTGCAATATGTGAGAAGATATGAGCAGCTTTTTTGAAGAAAGCAGAGGACATTAAGGTAGCCCTTGTTGATTGCTTATTGTCTGGTTTGAAGGCCTGTAATGCTTTCACTCTTTTGTTTTATCTGGTTTTATATAATTTTGTTTTATTTGAATTTACTGTGTGTGAAGGTATGAACAACCATTTCGAGGAGGACAAAGGACACTGGGGTAGCCATTGTTGATTTCCTGTCGTTATGTTTTGAAGACCTGTGTTGCTTGCATTGTTCTGTTCTGATCTGTGTTGTTGTGTTTTACTGTTTTGTTTTGTTTTCTTTTCTTTTCTTTTCTTTTCTTTTCTTTTCTTTAAAAATAAAAAAGAATACTGGTTGCCTTCACCATATATTTAGCGTATATGTCTAAAGCATGTATTTAAGCTTGTATTTTTTTGTTTTTGTAAATTTCAACAGTATTTTCTGATTCTCTGCTTTGTAAAATGGAGATTCATTTATATGTTTATTGCTATTCCTTCATCCATTTTAACCAGATTTTATTAGCTACACTTAATTTTACATTTTCACATTCTGAGGTAACATTTACAATATGTAGTATAACTATAGAGCATCTTTTGCTGTGTAAGTAAAAGACCAGTGCTTGTATAACTGTGAATTGTCAGAGCCAGACCAAATAGGATGTTAGGTTTAGATTTCCTACAAGTTTAGTGTCATGTTCCCTGGGCTGCCCAATGAGTCACAGCATTTAGGCAAAATAGGCAAAATAAATTAACAGCCCCTCCCATCTTTTGTTTCACTAAGATTATTTTTATTTTTAAAATCTATGATTTTCTTATGTGACTTTTTCTTTTTGGGATTTTGACATCCCCTGCCCTTGACTCTTTATTATATCTTTATGCATTCTGTAATTCCCTTTTGTTATAAGCTGTTTGTCATATACCCATTTGCCACCCTGTCTTTGTTATTTCTTTATGCATCTCACATGGTGGGAGGTGCTCTTGAATGGCGAAGTGAATATGTGTGTGCTTATTTTGCCATCTTTAACTTGGATTTATTTACTTAGTTTTAAAGTGCTTGATTTATACTTTTGTGTGAAATCTGTGAAAAGGAGTTCTCCTATATCAAATTTTTTTGCCATTTCTTGCCTTTTTTTTTTTTTTTTTTTTTGGTACCGGGGATCAAACTCACAACCTTGCCATTTCTTGTCTTTTAGTTATGGGCCATATGTATTTTTATGCATGTCAGCAAATTAAGAAACTATCTTAAAATAAAATTATAGTGTATTAAAGATAAAAGGAGATCATGAAGTTTGATCTAATTAACTTCTCTATTTTATAGGACAGAAAACTAAGGTACACAGAGTATTTTTGCCCTTGAACTCAATAACAGTGCAATTAATATGAATTTTGTCTTTCAATTTTTTAGTCTTGCTCTGACTCATAATATGTCTTGAACCTTGAACCACATGATTTAAGAGAAGTGAAAATTATACTAGGTATAATGCAGTTCCTTCAGGAAGTTGGTAGCAGTCCTGTTAGAGGAGTCCTTTTTTTGTAGTATTTCCTTGTGTTGTATTAAAAAAGGTACAGAATGAAATTGACAGAAATATTTTTTCATATTTTTAAGGTGCTTTAGTCAGCTGTCATTTATATATTGTCCATAGTCGTTATGAGACAACAGGCATCCAGCTGTTAATAATCTCATATTTAAAAAGCAAAGCAAAGGAGAAGAAATACTTCAGAGAACTTGTTATCTGTGTTGGGTATTGATTCCAGGGCTTTATACAAGGTAGATTGAGAATATTTGTGTGTGCATGTTTGATTTAACAAAACTTTAAAGACATGAATGATGAGAGTTTAAGTGTAGTTTTAGAAAATAGTGTTGCACTGTTAGCCTTTGTATACACAGGGTGTTAGATGCAGTTAAAAAATCAAAGTACGAAATAGCTCATCAGTAGTGCCTATGCTTAGCCCTGGATTCATCCCCACTACACTTTTGTCAACAAACACAAAAAAAGAACTCCAACTCAGGGAACAGAAACAAGTTTTTTTTTTCTTTGTATGAAGCTCATACAATGACATTGAAATAATTATTCTTACAATATTAAAAATAATTGTAGCAAAAAAGATGGCATTAACTTGAAAACCCAGACTGCTCCAATTTAAGAAGATTCAGGAAGGAATATCTTTATTGTTATTATTATTATTATTATTATTGTTATTATTTTGAGATAGGCACTCACTGTGTAGTTCAGGCTGGCCTTGAACTTGTGCTGCGCCACCATGCCTGACTAATATCATACTTGTTTTGGTAGTAGTTTCAGATGTTGGAATGAGATCCTGATATTCCTTTCATCAGTTGATTGGATTAGTCAGTATGCTTAGATTCACTTAATGTCATCAGCTTTCCATTCTATATGGAGATTTTCTAACACAAATCAGAAGTTAGAATGACCTATAAATAGTATGGCAAATGTTTCTAATTTAAACTAGAAATTTTGGTTAGTACTAACAGTGGTTTGATTAAGTTGTAATGTTGCTTCTACAGTCTGCATGCTGTCATCACTTTCTATAGGTACATCATAAAAACTGTGGCAGAAATTACTAGTTACTGTATATGGTGCTTTACACAGTATTAGTATATTAGATTAAAAACATACAAGGTGAATTGTTACTGTTAGAATACAACATTTTAATGAAAGAGTAATAAGCGTGAAGACGTTTTGACATAACTTCATTTGTTTTTATTTTAAAGAATTCAGAAGGAACTTGCAGAAATTACTCTGGACCCTCCTCCCAACTGTAGGTAAGTACTTACTGATTGTTATTTGCCTGTATCCACTGCAGAATATGACATTTACACTGTTGGTTTGATGTGTAGTTGTAGTTTAATGAATAAAGACATTACTATGGTTTGCACTTAAATGACTATGGAAGACATTAGTGGTTTTTGTTTCTGTACAGAAATGGAGTATTCAGCAAGTATGTTTGTAGTTGTAGAGTGGAGTTGTCAAAGGCAGTGTAATGCATTAATAGTACGGTGATGAAATTACAGGGTAACACACAGTTATCTTTTAGAGGAAGAGATCTTTAAATGATTTCTTTAATGATAGAAGATAGTGTATGTAAAATATTTACTATTTGGTAATTATTCAGTTGTTTTGTTGGAAGTTGATTTTTTAAAGTACAGGAGTATTTTATGTGATTGCTTATGGTTGTTGGTTGTGATTAAGAAAGGGTAATTTAAAGCAATGATATTAAATATAAAACACCCTCTCCCTTTATGATCACATACCCCAATTTTCTGGTCAGCTTTTAGAGAAAAGTGCTTGCCTGGAAATGATTATAATGCTGTATAGGTATATAGAGGAAGAGGGGTAAAATATCCTTCTGCCTTATACTGTATCTTGTGTCTGGTGCAATAGTTGGAAGATGACTGTTTTACTCTTTTAAGGCATTTATGTTTGTTGGAACCAGGACAACATGTAACTTTTTATAGTTTAATTGATACACTTATGGATTAAAGATGAAAAGGCAAATAAAATGAAAATATTTTTAATATTGAATGCACAGGTAGAATTTATTATTTGGTTTGATTTCTGATTCTGTTGATCTTATTTTCATGTTGAAAGCAAAAATAACTATCAATGAAAGTGAGAATTCTGTAGATGAGTATAGTGTACTGATAAATGGCTAGTTGATGATTATTTTGTACAGGAAAAATTCTAATAAGGCTTATGATGTTTGTGGTGAGTCTCATAGGGTTCTTTCTATGAGAGTCAGTGTGCAATATATAAACTTGCAGTAATGTTTAAAGAATGTTTCATCCCAGTAGAACGAATATTTTTTTCTTAGGTAAGACTATTAATGTGAGACTTTATTGTGTAAAATGGTTACATCAAAGCTACTTCCAGTCATTAGTTAGCTCTTGGTGGATTGACTTGTTTGGAAGTTGGTTTGAATTTAGTAAAAAAATTACTTGTTTTTGAGAATGGTGTGAGTTTTTTAAAAACAAACTGTCATAGCATGTATATTTTTGTAACATTTTTATTCAAACAACTGAATTGGTAAATTATGCACTTGATGTACTTTTTGCTTAAATTGTGACAACAAATGTGGTTTGTCTTAATGAATTTGAGGCTCATTTTGGTAAATGGATCCAAATATATCGTGCAGTGTGGACTGTAACCTTGCTCTTAGATACTTTGATTCATCCGGTTTGGTTTTTTGAGGCAGGGTTTCACTTTGGAATTCAGGATGGCCTTGAATTCACTGTGTATCCTAGGCTGGCCTTGAACTTGTGGTGATCCTCTTGCCTCAGCCTCCTGAGTGCTGAGTTTATAAGCATATTGCATCACACCCAGCAGTTATTTTCTTTTTAGTTTTTGTTTTTATTTTT
>RJWT010020878.1:0-10105 GCA_004365215.1 Cuniculus paca | reverse complement strand
TGCTCTTTGAATGGTAATGCAATTTTTCCAAAAATACAAGAGAAAAGGGTTGTATTCATTACACTTGTTAATTACTGCCAGTCTAAATAAAAAGTTTTAAATAATGACATCAACTATAAGCACAGTATGAAGATTAGCCAAATCACCTAAAGACATCTTGGCATTTTGATCACGTAGATACTGAATGCTCATAATCCTCAAGGCCTATGTGCAGGCTATGAGGGGTCAGAGTGTCTTTAACAGAATCTGGAGTTCATTTACTATTCAGGACAGGCTCAGTTAGTGACTCCTTTGGGAAAGAAACTGGGGCTTTGTAGGCAACAGCAAAATCCATCCCACGTTTCATTCTAGTAGAGCCAGTATTCTTAGAAAATATCTATAGATATGCTGATTAACTCTCATTAAGAGAAAAGGGAATTCAAATAGAAAATATATTTGTTAACTGCCCTAGCTAATTCAGAACCATATGCCACTGGCCTAGATGACCAAGTGGGAAAGAGTGACCAGAGATAGCAATGTTGTGTTTCTACATTTGCATTACAAGATTCTGCATATGAGCAAACCAAGGCTTTCAGGACTCAGAAATGGTGGGAGATCATATTTTTAATAATATGTTTTTTAAAGCCTCATCAATCTGGAGATCAAAACTAGTTTCCATCATTTTTCCTGAGTTGGCGCCATCCAGGCATGTTAAGATCAGACACAGTAAGAGTGCCGCAGAGGGATTCTAGATCTGAGAGTTACTTAGAATAAATGAATGCCGAGATCTTGACTTATCATAGGGTTCTACACTCTATGTTCCTTTTCAGCAAGTATATTAAAGCTGCAGGATGACTTGAAGTCTGATGTAAAAGGTCTTAGGCTTTTATGAAGTTGACCTCAGTAGTACGAGAGAAGAAAACAGAAGACAATTACCATTCTTCCTAATTGGTAATAGTAAATTAGATTGGAAATTATTTTAGGTGTGAAATCTTCTATCTGTAAGGATCTCTTGGATTGAATTTGCTCATATACAACTCATAAAGCAGCAAAATAATTCAGTAATCTTTATATTTGCCCTTTGGGATTACTCAGTTTCTTGTGATGGAAACTTTAAATTATTGTACACCAAAATCTTTCCTTGCTCCCAGCATTTCATTTAACATTTCCTATAAATTTAACTGGAAAAATCTGACCTATGTCAGTTATTTACTTACTCATTCTCTCTCATATTACTACTTCAGTGTTCCTAATATTAATGTTCCTCATATAGCTTATATTTATACAGAATATTACAATTTACAAAGTTCTATTACTTCTATTATTATCTATCAAAGTAAACTTGTGGAATAGGTTAGGCTGAAAATGTTGTTTCTTATCTTTAAGATGAGGAAAATGAAGTTCATCAAAATTAAGTAATGTCCTACAGACTGGCAGGGGGCAAATGAGCAAGATGTTTTCTCTAAATGATCACCATGTGGTGCACGAATCTTCCAGCACGAAGAGGGGAATTTAATGTGTCATTAATATTAACAAAAGCACACAACAGTCAGCCTAGACATGAAGCAGCTATTGTTTTGTTTTACAATGCAGTTCAGTTTTGAAGCATATTTGCCTTAAAGGAAAAATATTTATGTTGTTCAAAAACCATTTGATTCAGGTTATATTGAAAAGATGTATAAATTATCTATTTTCCTCTATAGCTTTAAGAAAAATTATACAGATTTCCCTTTTATAACTTCTTTTTTTAAAGGTAATGTATTCACTTCAAATGCATATTAACATTATGTTAATGCCAGCAATGTGCTAGACACTGAAACGAATGGTAGGAAAAGCAGGTGTAGACTTTTAAGAAGTTGCAGTTTAGCGGGGGAAATGAGTCATTGAGAGCTTCTGTAATTTATGATAGAAACTAGGGAGCAGCGTGAGAGTATAGAGCAGAAGATGATTACTTTTGCTTGGGAAGAAAGGGCCATTTTTCATTAAGGAAGTGGCATTTTGAAGGTGCTGAGGGTCAGATTTAGATAAGCACAGAACAGGGGTGACAAGGAGTGGGAGGTAAGTGGTGTGAAGCAGAACGTGAACACACACATAGCGACTTGGAGTCTCAGGGCTTTCTTGGTGCATACATCTGTCTCAGCTGAGCAGAGAGCTGGCAACACAGGTAGTGGGAAATATTACTGTGAAGGTCAACTGTGCCACAGGCAGAGCCTATCACAGACCGACTAAAATATATTGTAGGCATAGGCATTTCATTTTATATTGAGAGGTTCAATGTGTTTCACATGATCTCAAATTTAGATAAATTGTTCTAATTGTCTTCCACCAAATAAGTTAGTTCGATCTATCTATCTATCCTCTCTCTCATCTATCAATCACCTATTATCTATCTATCTATCTAATCTATCTATCTATATCTATCTTGTGGTACTGGACCTTGAACCCAGGACCTCCTTACTAAGCTACATTCCCAGATCTTTTTTTAAAATCTTTTTTATGTTTTTGAGACAGGGTCTTGCCAGTTCACTAAATTGCCCAGGGTGGGCTTAAACTTTATCACTTTCCTTCCTCAGCCTCACAGTGTTGAGATTACAGGCGTGTGCCACCACACCCAGAGGGATAGGTTAGAGTCCTAATCTTTAAGACTATCAGAGAAAATTTTTGACTTTGAAAATGTGTAAATGATTTCAGCATATTTAGGGAATCCTGTTATTGCATTGATATTAGCTAGTCAATAAAGTAGATTCTAAAGTCCTGCAAGTCATTGATGCATTTATATAATAAATTGTGGCATTCATTCTGGATGTGTAAACTTATAAACTTCAAAGCCTAATTGTATTATTTCTCCTCTACATGATTTGATATTTTGACAAAGCCCACTATGCTATTTCTCTTCCCTTATTGGCATTTTAAAAGCCTCCTTATTTTGTGTATTTGGAAATTTAATTAATGTACTGTTTACTTCTGTTTCTTTTAATAAAGATGCATGTCATCTGGAATTTCTCGTTAATGTGAATTCCATTTACAAGTATTCCCTCAACTAATGTTAATTAGCAGGTCTTCTGACTGTCTTAATTATTTCTTGATTACCCAAACACCGTGTTTAAGGTTTTACCCTACAGGATGTTGATGCAAAATTTGCTTAGCTACATCAGAATTGTCCTTTGTAACAAAAATTCATAATTTATGCATTCAATTGAATATATTTCTTCAAAGTAGCGTCCTTGAGAGGCTTCACATTTTTTCACACATTTGAAAGCCCTTCTCCTTGAGGCTGTTGTCATATCCAGGTGATACACCATGTAAATAAATGAGATTTCACTATCTGTCATCCTTATTCTTTACTTCAAAAGCTTAATTCAAATTAATCTACTTTATTCATCATACTTTGCCCTGTATTGCTCAAACAGTACCTCAGAGGGCTAATACACTAACACACAAGATAAAAAAAGCCAGAAGTTCTGGAAGCAGTTTTAAGAAACTGATCCTCTTGGTAGATGGAAGCCATGTCTATGTGTAGTTCCTAATTTTTAAAACGATCAAAATAATATTCTGTCTGCAGTGCAGGTCTTACATTCTGAACTAGAATTTGGAAAGCTACATCAAGTTTTTGTTATTCTACTTCAATATTTATTCCTGAGTTTAATTTTATTGATATAATATACCTTTTGCTAACTAGGGTTCAATGGTTCCCTAATAGATGCGCATTACTGTATATGATAAATTCATGTTTATTGCAAGAAATTTTTTAAAAATCAGGTAATTTTTTTTGTCTTTTTGAGACAGGGTTTTGCTATAAAGTTCAGGCTGGCCTTGAGCATAGGCTGGCCTTGAACTCATGGCAACCGTCCTGCCTCAGCCTCCTAAGTGCTGGAATTACAGGCATGTGCCACAATGCCTGGCTGTTCAGACAAATTTCTAGAAAATTAAAATCACCTGGGAGCCCAACATAGCTTGCTATCTCATTTATTTTTCACACTTTAATGAAGTAGAAACTGTTGTTACGTCTACCTTTTTGTTGTTTTCAATTGAGGTATAATCTATAAAGTATATAAATTTTATGAACTTTTACATATGAATAACTTTGTGTAAACACAACACATATCCACCACACCAAAAGGCTCATTTGAACACTTAGTCAGTTGATAAGAACTATATACCCAAAGGTAAATAGGATTCTTACCGCTATCAACTGAGATCAGTTTTAGCTGTTTTTAAACCTTATATAGAGGAAACTACACGCTATCATTCTGTTTGGCTTCTTTTGTGCACCAATGTCATTGAAATCCATTCTATTACATACAGAAGAGTTCTTTTTTCATAGCTGGATATATTCCAATGTATGTCTATGCCATAATTTATGTTTTTGTTCTTGCTGAACATCTGAAATATTTTCATTTTTTTCCAATTTTGAATAATCGTTACTACGAATATTCCTTTATTATGTTCTTTAGTAGACAAAAATATTCATGTGTTAAGTATATATGCATAGTAGAGTCACCAGGCCACAAGGTATTCAGTAACTACTTTCTGTAGATTCTGAAAACAGTTTTCCAAACGCTTGTACCAATTTATATTCTAATCGCAGAGTATGAAAATTCCAATCTTCCCATGTCTTCTCTAGTAGATGATATTGAAATAGGGTAGAAAAAAAAATAAAGATAGGTAGAAAGAAGACAGTGAAAATTCTAATTTTAAAACTGTACTTGTAAGAAAGATTACAGCTTCAGGACACAAAAGTTACCCAGGACCTTTTCCCTTCCAGGAAACCCATTTAACAACAATTCTGAAGGGTCATAAGGACATGATAAGCTTGGGCCTGGTTTTTTGCTTGGAAATTGCACTTCCTCCTACTGATCTATCTCCTCAAGAAAATGCTCCACTAAGCAGGCAGAAAATCTCGGCCTGAAGCATTTGTAAAGTGTTTGCATCCTGACACATCCCGCCACGTAGGTAATAGACAAAAGGTCCTAGATCCCCCACCTGAGGACGCCTCCAACACCACATAAACACAGCCAGCTCCAGGTCGTAAGGTGCCTCTCTTGAAAGCCCATACTCTATTCTCTCTGAGTGTGTACTTTTCCAATTTTGTCTCATAAGTCTCTATATGTTGCTCAATTAATGTGTCTTGCAAATTCTTTTTTCATGATGAAAGTGACTAAACCTACAACCATGAGTGGGGTGAGTAGAGGTCTCTATCTCCGCTTTGGGGGACCACCTTGGACCCACAAGGTGACAGTATTGTCATCAGTCCTCTGGATTTTGGCCACCTGGAGGAAGTGTGATAGTGTTTTATTGTGGTTTTAATTTGTATTTTTATAATGACTGATGATATTGTTTATCTTTGTTTATTTTTATTAATATACAAAGTTTGTTTTTCAAGATAGGGTCTCACTATGTAGTTTAGGATGGCCTTAAACTCACTATGTAGCTCAGGCTGGACTTGAACTTATGGCAATCCTCTTGCCTCAGCCTCTTGAGTATTGGGCTTACAGGCATGTGCCACCGTAACCAGCTATTTCTTGTCTCTTGTGAAGTGTTTAAACATTTTCCTATTTTTAAGAAACTGGGGACTGGGGCTGGGGATTTAGCTCAGTGGCATAAGCACCTGCATGGCAAGTGCAAGGTCATGAGTTTGACCCCTAGTACCAGGAGAAAAAAAAAAAAAGAAAGAAAGAAAGAAACTGGGGACTGGGGATATAGCTCAGCAGCATAAGTGCCTGCCTGGCAAGCGCAAGGTCCCGAGTTCAGTTCCTGGTACAAAAAACACAAAACAAAGAAAAAACCTGGGTCATCAGCTTTTTAAATTATTAGTTTATAGGAATTCTTTACAGTCTGACCAGGCATCCTTTGTCAGATCCCATATTAGAAATTATCTCCTTGACTGGGGTATTCTTGTCACTCTCTAAATGTTGTCTCATGAGAACCCCATTGAGTGCGTGTGTGTGTGTGTGTGTGTGCGCGCGTGTGCGTGTGTGTGTTTACTAGGGATTGAGCCCAGGGCCTCACACATTTGAGGCAAGCACTCCATCACTGAGCTACATCCTCAGCCCAGGAATCCCAATCATTTAAAAAGGATAAAGCCATGAAGATTTAAATAGGTTAAGTTGCTTGGCCACAGTCTTTCAATTAATAAATGGTACGCATCGTTCAAACACAGGGTTGCTGTATCCCGAGCAGCTGCTCTTATGGCTCATCTGGACAGGGGCACATTACACGGAGAATGCTTGGTCTCAGGAATGCCTGCTAGAATGTTTGACACTGTTGAATAAAGGAGAGTGGATGGCAACATCTTTGTATATTTAAGTTACATGTATATGATGCCCCCGAGAGTACAGCACATATGGGCGAATTTGCTGAGAGCCAGAGAAAGAAATCTGCTTTAATACTGTTTCATTAAAGGTTGTGTAGGAGACTGGAATATACCGCCTCTAAATTTGTCTCTTTGGCATATGGTTTACTTTGAGAGACAGCAGCCACCGGAGAAGCTCTAAAAACAGTAGAAAGTGCCTGTTTGTAAGGGAAGTTTGCGTCTATAAAGGTAATCTTCACTGTAAGGGTGTCCCTTCCCTGCATCAAGAAAAGAAGGACTGGAATTCTCTAGAAACTTTTACCAGTGGAGGAGACAGAGTTAAGGCTGCATAACAAAACTTAGCCTCATTTACTGTGCTTTTTCTGGTCACTTTCCCATAACGAGGCTCCCCAGTGCTCATGTATAGCATGTGTATAGCATAATCCCCTGTTTTTCTCTTGTTAACCTGTATTTTATTACAGGGATCAGTTCTAAACAAGAACTCAGAAGGAGAAAGATAATTTTTTCTGTCTCTCCCTTATAGTTGCAACTTAACATGTAGTCTAGAAAAGCAAAGGTCAAAGTCTTTAAAAAAATACATTTCAAGCAGTTTTCACTTTTGACTGTTTTCCATGATTAGTTGACACCCCTAAAGAAGGCCTCAGATTTCCTGCATGAAGAAAAAAATTTCCTTCCACTATTGTTTTTGATAACATATGTCTTGATTTATCAAGCTGCATAAGTTAAAACCAGTAAGAATTTTCTGCCTTTGAAAAATGGCAAAAATACAAAAATCAAAACAGAGATAGGATGAGATATCAATGCTAAGAGAAGGCATTGGTGAGGGATGTGAAATGATGTAAGCTAAAGGAAATAGCCATCCATCCATCCGAGACAGAGACCACCATAGGGACAGAGGACAAATAAACTACTGGGTCCTTAACCTGTTAGTGATTAAAAGCATTAATCTAGCACTCATTTGTGTTTTCTTGGACTTAAAACCCACTTTGGCTAAAACAACAAAACAAAAAAAGTGACCTTTTCCTTGGGCCTACAGAGGCCCAAATGCCTAATTAAAAGCAGAACAAAGCTTGACCCACATTTTGTATCTGTCTCCTTTATTATCTTAAAATTTTGATCAGATTCTTGCTCCGCGCAGGGAGAATCTGCCTACAGACTAACAATACAAGATTGATTAGCCTAAATTTAAATAACCTAGCTCATCTACCTTCCAGATTGGGGCCATAAAGATAAAGGATTTTCAGGGACATTGGACTATCAACGGCCATCTACAAGTCTCAAAGGATTGCTCTAGACCTGTGGTCACCCTGGATTCCAGCAGAAGCTCTCAAAATAGAGACCGCCCCACCTTACACATTTATCTCCTCAAGACTGTATTTCCCCCTTAGGCTGCAAAAACTTCTCCAGAGCAATTTATCTTTTTCTCTTTCTCTCTCTTTCTTCTTTCTTTCATTTTTTCTGACACAGGGTCTTGGATGACCTGGTTCAGGCTGGCCTGGAACTCACAGAGAACCTTCTGCCTCAACCTCCTGAGTGCTGGAATTACAGGCATGCACCACCATTACAGGTTCCCGAACTATCTTTGAAACCAGAACCGAGAACATGAAGCAGACTATAGGCCATCTCATCACATTACAAAAAGTGGTCTTTCTTTGTTAATGGGCCAGTCTTATCTCCATCAGAGCTGTGCCTTTGTGTTCTCAAGTTGAAGTCCCTTTGCCATTCTCTCTGACTTTCTTACTTTGTCTAATAAATTGGCCTGTGCCTCTGTCACATTCTGAAATGGTTTTCTGTGGTGAAACTCAAGAAACTGTCTGGTTGAGTTGAGGTCCCCAACTGCTCTTTAGGGGGATCTTCTTGGACCCCATGAGGTGACACACACCACAAATATTTAATGACCATCTATCACTTGTAAATTTGTATTTGCTATACACTATAGTAGGTATTAAAGTTAGAGGTAAACAGAACAAGTCTTTGACTCAATTGAACTAACCATACAGCCAGCAAAGAGAAAAGAAGTGTGTGCGTGTGTGTGTGTATGTGTGTGCATGTGTACACATGTGTGTACGTGTACCGTTGAGGCTTAGAAAACAACACTCTGAAGAAGTTTAGTGATTTGACATGTTAAGCACTTTTGAGTGAAAGGAAATTAAAAGGCTTTAGGAGCTGCCTCAAAACCTAGGGCTTTCTGACCTTTTGTACCCCCTCCCTTACTCCAAACCCTAGGAAATGCTCTTTCTGAAGTTCCATTGTTGAACTGAGGAAACTTCTTCCAAAGATGTGCAATTATATTAAACCTTATCCTTAGGAAGTTCATCAAGTAATAAAAATGGTTAATTACCAGAAAAGAGACTGAAAGTAGACACTACCCGGGGACAGATTTTCCATCTGCTCTTCTGAGGGCAGCTCCTGTTGATTCTGCAGAGATTATTTACATAGTGAGGCAACTCTTGTTGGGAGTGAAGTTCTGCACCTGCTGTTAACCTTTGTCTGCTCCTCCCCTAAAGCTGAGAGAAATGTCCTAGGCTACTGTCTATTCTTTGGGGTCATCTATTTCTAAAAATCATTTACCCCTCTAAAATTTCATCTGGCCCCCTCCTTTTCCACTCCATTTCCCTCTTTCCTGCGGAGTGGATACTTAAACTTCAATCATCTGGCCTGTTCTTTGAATTTCGTGTTTTGTATTCCTCCTGTGCATATGCACATATTGATAAATTTGTATGTCATTTTTTAACAGGGCTCCTGTAAAGTTGAAAGATTTAAAGAAACACCCAGATATTGTCGTTCTAATTTGTTATTTTGTTTTCTTCTCAGCTCTACCTCATGCTTGGAAAAGAAAATTCCCAACCTAGTATAAATGAACCCATGACATTGGATTTACAACCACACTTACACATGTGCATATACTAGCCGTGGTGGTTGAGCTTAATTGTGTCAATTTGATTGTCTTGGGAGTCAGGTAAGGGATTAGTAAAGCAGACTTTTGAGTGTGTTCAGATGGGTCCTGGGAGCAGGACCTTGGTTGATATATTTGGTTCTCACCTCTTCCTCTCTGGCACTGTTACCTTGCTCTGAATTTGGCCTCCACAAAAAAAGCAGCTTTGCTCCACCATACCCTTCTGCCATGAGGTTTCTGTTTTGGAGACTTCTGACCATGTACTGTATCTTCTGAAACCATGAGCTAAATTAAATCTCTTCTCTTTAAATTGTATTAGGTTTTGCATTTCAGCCACAGGAACTCTGAATAATATACTATACATACTGGTTGGTTCTTTGCATTTGTTCCTATATACTATATAGTCCTACAAACTCCTAAAACTGTGGTTGATACAGGGAGGACAGATTTCTAGACTGGCTGTCTCCCTGATTTTAGCCAAACAGTGAATAAATTCATTTCTCGCTTCATTGTTTTTCTCTTTTTAATTAGACTCTCAAAGCAGTGGGTGACTAAATCTCATCTGTTTGGATGCCCAGAGGTAAGCTTTTGGACGTTAGTTCAGGGATTCTTTTCCACACTCAAGTGTGGTAGATTTCTAAATCTCTGCTACTTGTTATTGAGGACTAGAAAGAAAAGAAAAAAAAAAAAGTGGACCAGTCTTCAAAAGCAAATCACCACAATCAGACTATGCTAGCTCAAGACTCCAGGTCATAAAATAATTTTAATTTGTAATCCTGGGGAACAATATTACCTGCCATTTATAGACAATTTTTATCATTGCAATTTAAGAGAATATAATTTTACATAGGATTTTAATATATATAGTTTTTTGTTTTTAATGAAAATACAATAGGTACTGTGACAGTTAATCTTGA
>RJWT010020877.1:0-17799 GCA_004365215.1 Cuniculus paca | reverse complement strand
AGAAAAAATGGCTCCACTAGTGAACATTAGTCAGTCTTCAGCATTGTGCTTGATAGGTACATGAATAGAGTAACAAAAAAAGCAGAAGTATGGGGACCAGATACGGATCCAACAGCATAAACTTTGTCTTAATAAAGACCAATCCAACTTCTGTTTTCTCTGGATGTAGAGCCTTCCAGCAACAGAAATCAGTGCTGAGCTCCTGATATGACACAATTTCCCAAAGGTACCACAGGTCACTTCAAAGCAAGTTAATGACATTGGGTTCCTTTCATTAGGAAAGGGCCAGCAGTTTCTCCTCATTGGAAAAAGTTCTATTCCAAGTTTGGGTTTGTCTTTTCCTCTCACAGAGGCTCCATTATCATCAGCATCCAGAAACTTATGAAGTACCTGATCCATAATCATGGAATGCTATATAACATAACCTCCAAATAAGGGGTACACCTCACAGTAAATGAGGTACAGGAGCAGGCCCATGGTCATGAAATCCACAGGTCATATCACATATTGCACAGATACAGATACAGCCTGATCAAACATTCAATGGCCTGTTGAAGACACAGGAAAAGCACCAGCTTACGGTAAAGTTGGACACTGTTTTCCATAATGCAGAGTAAATTATGCCCCTACTAAGAATATGTGGGTCAGCTGGGCGTGATGGCTCACGCCTGTAATCCCAGCTCGGGAGGCTGAGACAGGAGGATCCTTGTGAGTTTGAGACCAGCCTGGGCTACAAAGTGAGCTCAAGGCCAGCCTGAATGGCATAATGAGACCCTGTCTCAAAAAGACAAGGGCCGGGGATCTAGGCTAGTGGCCTAAGCGCTTGGCAAGTGCAAGGTCATGAGTTCAATCCCTGGTGCCACCAAAAAAAAAAAAAAGAATTATGTGGATCTATGAACTGAGGAACACAGCTAAAATGGCCCACTTGCCATCATTTTCAATTACCCTCTGGGAGATTTTTTTGTGTCCAGTCCTCACAACTCTGGACCTTGAAGGATTAGAAGTTATTGTTCGCAAAGGGTACACTTTCCAGGGGACAGAGTGAGCATTCCATCAAACTGTGGATGTTACCTGGATATTTTTGACTGGTTGTGTTCAGGACCAAGAACTGAGAAAACTCCATCTTGGGAGGAGGGATTAATTCTGATTGATAGAAGTCAAGACTGCTTCTGCACAATAAGGACATGGAAGAATATCTGTAGAACCTAAGTAATGAACTTAGGTACCTAATACTCTTTAGTCCCTATTAAAACTATAAATGGATGAGCATAGCCACCCTTGCCTTAGAAGGGTCTCAGGCCACTCAGAAATGATGGCTGAAGAGCCACCACCAGGTAAGCCATCGAAACCCACCAAGTGAATAGCCAAGGTGAGGTGAATCCAAATGGAGAATGGAGAAAGATGTTGAATATCTGTTGCAACCCCAACAAGACTGTAGTTCATACTACAAGTTTTCCTTTTCCAACTTCTCTTTAGGAGAAGAAAAACCATAGGAATAGGGGAGGAGCACTTCCCCAACATGAGTGGCGAACTATATGTGTACTGTGTGAGAGGTGGGTTGTGGCAATGAACTGTTCCAGTCTCCTTTCAAAAAAGAACCTGCTGTGAGAGAGAACTGTGTGAGAGGTGGGTTGTGGCAATGAACTGCTCCAGTCTCCTTTCAAAAAAGAACCTGCTGAGAGAGAAGTTGGAGGACAGCCTCAAGCTGCATTGACTTCAGGTTGTACTATATCATTCATAGTGAGACCAAGCTCTTCCTGGGTTCTTCCTTGCCAATGATAGAGAACAGGACAGGCATAGAGCTACATCATTCCTACCTCATTTAGTCTCCGTTCATAGGAAGTTCTTACTCTGGGATTTCATGTTGGCCTAATCAAGACTTTCTCTGAATTCTACTGTAGTTTGAGGACTTTCTACCACATCCTCCCTTCTGTCTCTTCCTCCACAGTTATCAGACCCATATCAAGGACCGAGGCTCTCTTCAAGAGAGCCTCATTAATTAGAAAATCTCTCCATTAATTAGAAAATCAAATCAACAGTTGTAGCTGAGCATTTCTTTCTCCTACCCTGTCATCTTTCCTAGGTTTTACTCACAAGAAATCTCTTGCCTTTCTAAATCTATCTTGGCATCTGCTTCCTGGCAACTTAAACTGATATAATGAGTTTGGGTAAGCCTTTTAATTTTTTTCACCTTAAAAAGAAGTGGTAAATTGAGGGATAGGTAGAGATAGGTCATTATTCTCAGGTGCAAGTTAAAAATTTTTATAGTTTTCTTAAAAAGTGAAATGGGAAGAATAAATAGAAAATTGCTGATTTTTCTTCATATTGAAAACAAACAAGTTTATTGTTTACCTAATAAAATATATGCTTACTTATCAAGTCTTTATTGCTCATAAATTAAGGGAATAAAAAGGTAACATTAATCACTACCTTCCAAAAAGAAACAGCTTTTATCGCTGGGCCTGGTGGCACACGCCTGTAATCCCAGCACTTGGGAGGCTGAGACAGGAGGATTGTTGTGAGTTTGAGACCAGCCTGGGCTACAAAGTGAGCTCAAGGCCAGCCTGAAAGGCATAGCGAGACCCTGTCTCAAAAAGACAAGGGCTGGGGATTTAGCTCAGTGGCTTAAGCACCTGCCTGCAACAAGTGCAAGGTTGTGAGTTTGATCCCTGGTGCCACAAGAAAAAAAAAGAAATAGTTTTTATCAATCCTAGAAGCAAAATTTAAACAAAAATTTAAAAATTGCAAACATATTGTCCTCAGTCTAGCTAAAAAGTAAAACAAAAACACAGAGCTACAATGTGATTATTACTTTGCAAAGCCACGGTACATTGTCCATGCACTTTTTCTAAGTGGTAACCTGTGAGGGATTTAAGTGATATTGACCAATTTTTATGTTTTCATCACGTGCGGAAATAATCTTTCATTAAAGGTGACATGCAATCCTCTAATCAGATAAATTTCATCCTGGTCATATAATTTTTTTCTTCTGCTCCAGGGCATGTTACCAAAGAAAGAAAACTAACACAAGCTTGATTTTTGTTTACTAGACAGCAACCAGAACATTATGAATGCTCAATTAATTTTAGACTATATTATGCACTTTAAAGCGGATTTATGGTATTAAAAAACATGACACACCCTATTCAGAAGCAGTTCTTTTTCACTAATGGAAAATTTTTTGGCATCGGCTCTGTTTCCATGGATTTATCATTCTAATACAGTCTGAAAATAAAACCCAGCGTTTGCCAAAATCTCATTTATGCTTGATATCAACAACATGCCCTTTATCCCTGCATATGCATTTGGGAAATAGAAAAACAGCCCCAATTAGTTAAAAATACACTAATTAGAACTCTAAAGAACTGATTTTGGGAAGAGATGTGTGGGAGTTGACACCTAACATACTTTATATTTATGAAAAAGAGAAAATTGCACAAAATCCTAAGGAATTGAAAACTGAAGCACTTTTCTGAATACATTTGGAAGAGTATGGTTCAAATTTGATCACAATAGGAGACTAATCAACAAGATACAATCCAAGACATTGTACTCATAGAATCAAGTATATTAAACATATAATTCTTTAATTTTGGTAACTGCAATGAAGGTCCAGAAGGTTGCAAAATTTAAGCCCTCATTAATTAGAAAATCAAATCAACAACTTGAACCCCTTGCTTAAACAAGTGGCTTTTAATTTTAGCTGAGCATTAGCATGGTTGGAGGAGCTTTCCAAATTCTCAACACTCAGGTCCTACCCTAGATCGATTAAATAGGAATTACTGATACTCTTATGGAAACATTTACAGGTAAGTGTAATGTGCTGCTGGTTTGCATCTAAAATGTCTCTCAGAAGGCTGTGTTGAAAGCTTGGTCCCCAATGAAGCAATGTTCAGAGGTGGAAATTAATTGACTCATAAGAGCCCTGATCTCATAGATGGCTTAATCTTTTGACAAATTCACAATTGGATGGACTATTGGGAGGTATGGAAACTGTAGGGGGTGAGGTTTAGTTGGAGGAAGTATGTCGCTTTGGGTGTCCCCTGGAAAGGGGACATCTTATCCCTGGCTCTCTTCCTCTCTCTACTCCTTCCCTATTCCCCATTCCTCTACCTCATTCTCCTTCCTGGGATGCCCTGGTGTGGGGAGTTTTTCTCTACTACTTTCTATGATGATAAGCCTTATCTGAAACCTATAGAGATGCGGTCAAGCATCCAAGGGCAGAAAACTGTAAACCCCTGAATCAAAATAAATCTTTCCTCTTTTAGGTTTATTTTCTCAGGTATTTTGCCACAGCGATGGAAAGCTAACACAGATGTGAATACTGAGATCCACCATCTTGGCTACTACAGTTAAATTTTAAACTGGATTCATTTAAGTTACAAGTTAAAACAATACTGTTGGATGGAAGTGCATTTACCAAACGACTCTTAATTTTACCACAGTCATTAATAAAGAATGAAATCCAAATGCCTGCTTAACATTATATCTGACAGCCTTCCATTCCTGGGAGTGGACGCATTACCCAGTTCTTGCACAAAAATAGGAGTCTTCTGTGAGGAGGACAGAGCCCACCTGGAGAGAAGAAAGTGGATATCATTCTTTTCCCATTCCCATAGCCCTGAACTCTGCTATATATCCTGAAACTGAGGTATACCTCTAGCATTCAGAAAGCAACAAATATAAAAACGAAAAGTTAACATGTTGAGGGTGGTGGCTGAATATAGGAATCTTGGGTCTTTGATAACATTGAAGACTCACTAAAATACAGCAATCCACTACTGTTTGAACTCTTGTTGTGTGAAAACAATTAAGGCTTAAGTGTCTTTTAGCTGAACTATCCGCTACTTGCAGCCTAAAGTATTTCTAGTGGATATAACTTTGTTCTTTCTTAAGCTATGTATCACTCAACATTTACTATTGGTGCATGCCTGTAAATCCAGAACTCTAGGAGCCTGAGGCAGGAGTTCAAGTTTGAGCCCAACCTGGGCAATTTAGTGACTTACAGAGACTATGTAACAAAGTAAAGAATAAGAAAAAAAGCTGGAGCTAGACATATAGTTCAGAGTGAAGGCCTTGGGTTCATTCCCCCCTCCCCCAATACCAAATAAAATTACCATTAGCTAAGAACTTTATAGACATTGTTACTCTTGAGTCAACTAGCAACTCACCCAAATAAGTTGTATTATTCTCATTTTACATATGCAGAAACTGAGGCCCATGCAAGTTAACTATGTTGACCATCACTATATAAAATTTGAAATTTAAAGCCAGATTCATTTGATTCCAATGCCAATTTTTTATGGGAAAGTTACAGTACTGTTGCTTGCTAATCCAATTGCTCTCTTTAAACTTCATGCAATTTCATTCAGGAAGAGCATCTTATTCTTGTAGGAGTACGCATTGTGTTGTCCACTTAGATCATTAAATAGCTAAAGAATTAAGAGGTTTACTGGGTTAAAGGCAAAATTCCAGGACATATCTTTTTTGTGCTGTTCTGTAAAACCACCAGCTACTTTCTACTCCAAAAAAAAGACACCTAAATCAATCTACTTTTTGATAGCACAGAAGACTTGATAAAAACATTATGAATGATAATCTAGGGCTGCAGTATATGATGTTTGCCTTTCATTTGAAACGGCGAGTGAATAGTAGGCTTTTGGTGTTTATGTTTAAGGCAACTACTTGGACATGTCTTCCACCATAAGGAGTGCTGCTATCTGTGGAGTTGAACACAGAAGAACGTCCCTCCAGGGATTGCGTGGTAGGGTGTAGTTTTTGATTTCTTGTATTTGGCCAGAATTTGTCAGGGGTTTCAAGGTATCTAATACACACACTACTGTACTACTTGCCCGATAAGCACTGTTGATGGGGCTGCTGCAAATTATTGTTCCCTATTCTCTTTCCTTTAGTATCCACCAAAGAATTAATGGATTAATGGAAGCGGTCCCAAGTCAGTTATATCGACTTGGTCCCATGGGACCAAAGATAGTGTTTCTTTTTCTTTTTCTTTTTTCATAAAATGAGAAAAAACAAAATAAACCTTACTTCAAAACTGTTTAGGTGAGATTTAAACAGACCACTAGCATTTATAAAACCTCTCTGTACTGAGTCGTGGGATAGTTGCTTGGGAAATAAAAATGGCTCCTAACCTTGAGAAACATACAGCCCAGTATTACCAGTCTAAGCTGAATGCTTCCAATGGCAAGAAAGAGTGACATGAAAGATAGGAAAATCCTAAGCTCCATATATCGGAGAGACCAAGTCTTATTATTATTATTATTTTTTACTCTTTCCAGATGTAGTGAGCAGAACAGCCTCCCGAAGATATGTCCATGTCATAACCCCTGGAACCTGCAAAAGTAACTTTATTTGGAAAATTTTTGCAGATTCAATCGAGTTAAGGATCTTCAAACGAGATCATCCTGGAGTATCGTAGTGAGCCTTAACAAGGATTCTTACCACAGACAGAAACAGAGGAGATGGACAACTGAAGACAGAGGCAGAAAATGCAGTCCTGCAAGCGAAGTAACCCTGGGAGCCACCGGAAGCAGAAAGAGGCAAAGGATTCATTCACCTCTAGTGCTTTCAAAAAGATACCTGGTCCTGCAAAGCTTGATTTCAGATTTCTAACTACCGGAAGTGTTCAAATATAAAATTCTGTTGTTTGACACGATCAAGTTTACGCGAGTTTCTTTACCTGTAAAAAGGGGATATCTTAACTATGTCTCATAAGTGGAAAACGGGATGATTGCAGTACGCAGGAACAAGCACACATTAAGAATGGCATTTTTTGTGAAATTTTCATGATCATTTACTGTACTAAGCGCTTTGCGTGTATGACCTACCTCTACTGTATTGATCAGGGAACCAAGCATCACAGAAATATAGTTAATTTGTCTACAGCACACAGCTAGAGAACCAACAAAACAATCAGGTTTGCAATTCAAACCTAGTTCTGAGATAGCTCATTTCCCCTCCAGGCTACACTACTCGGTGAACACACTCTAAAACAGATTAGTTATTATAATGATATTTCAGAATACAGAATTAACCATCTCTTTTGCTGTGAGCCGGAACTCTCTTTCAACAACGAATCAGTCGCCTAGACTAAGCTCTCGCCGGACACGGAAGCGAGGGGGTTAAAATCGTCACTTTCAGGCGCCACCGACGCGTCCTACACCTGACGGTGCCTGTTAAGGGCCAAAACTCGCGTGGCGCAGCCCTCCAGCCTCCATAAAGCTGTAACAAAAGCGGACCAATAGAAACGCCGAAAATCGATGTTTCCCGATAAGCACCGCCCTTTAACCCCAGTAGCTCGGCGGAAGAATAGGAAAAGTGGATTGTGGGTGGATCGAGAAGAGGAAGCGGAAGCGGAAGCGGAAGCCTCGCTCTTCAGTCCGCCTCCTGCGTCCGCCTCGGACCCACGTGTGTGGTGAGTGCAGTAGCTCCGGGATCGCTCCGGGGAAAGGCTTGTCACCGCCAGGCGCTGGAGTCCGGGTGGTCTCTCGGGGAGGAGGCGAGAGGTGAGGTTTCTGACTTCTCGCTCGCGGCGTTTTTTGTAGGCTGGGTGTTTGGAAATTGGTAGAAGCTTGGTGAGGAGGGCAGAGCTACAGTCGCGTTTCCGACCACCTGGCCTTGAGTGTTGAGTTAGACAGAGGTACCTTCGCTGTAGGATCCAGACCTGCGCTAGTTCGGGTCCGTCTGCCCTTGTGTTTGGCAGAAATCCACTCTGTATCCGATCTGTAGTAAGTGATGAAATTGTATCCCAAACGTACAATTGCTGGTTGTAAGCGCTGAAAAGGAAGCGCACTGTGGGTACTGAGTTGGTGGAAGAAGTGATCCCTACACCGAAACCCAAAGCACAGCGGGACGCAATTCTGAAAGCGGAAACCTTTGGGAAGGGTACTTGAAACAGAAGCAAGAAGGGCTACGTCCCTGAGGTAGAAGCTGGCAGTACAGCAAAACAAAGTAAAGTTGGAAGACAGGATGAGAGTTTTTGTAGGACTTTGGAGACTATATTGTAGTTTTTCTTTGTTTGCAACAGGAAATTTTCCTATTATTTTCAGGTATAGAAGGCATTGAAAGCTTATAAACAGAGAGTGATCGTGACAGACCCTGGTTCTCTTTAGAAAATGTATTTAATTTGTAAGTTGAGTAAAGAGATTCATGATGGCTTGTATTAGAGTGGTGGTAGTGGAGACAGAAATGGGAAACTTTTTAAGGGGATTTTAAGAAAACTTACTGATGAATTAAACTTGACATAAAGGAAAGGAAAATGTCGAGTGATAATTCAGGTTTCTTGCTTGAGCAGTGAAGTAAATGATGTGCCACTAACTGATGTGGGGAAGAATTGGGTAGGAAAACATTGTTTGAGAGTGATTTTCAGTGGAAAATAGCAACTTACGTCGAAACATACCAGGTTGCAAGGTGCTGGTTAGATGTATAATCAGGAATGTTAGGAATTCACAGGTCTGGAATCCAAGGGAGCGTTTTTAACGGAGAAATAATTTGGGAGTCCTCAGTATAGAAAGTCAGGGTACTAGATGAGATCACCTGGGAAGATGGAGAGCATAAAAGGGAAGTTCACTAGGACAAAAGACTTAAAGACTGCCAACATGGAGAGGTTGCACACTGAGTGTTTACTACTTTCCAGTCACATTGCTAGGCCTGCTGAGTGGTATGGAAGGCCATTCATATGATCAAAAGTACACTGAGTGTTTAACTTTTTAAGAAACTTATTACAGTACAATACATATTGTAATTAAAGCCCCTTGAAATACTGCCCATCACTTCAAACACACCTATCCCATTGTTCTTGCCACTTTGTGAAGCATTTCTGGAAGTTCTCTTTCATAAATCTTTTTAGTTTTGCACTGTCGTGGCTGCCTTGATATCATGAATTGATCAAAAAATGTATCCTTTTCATGGTCATTTTAAGTTTGGGGAAGAACCAGAAGTCACAGTGCCAGGTCTGGTGAATAATGTGAATGTGAGGACATACCAAAATGTTTTTCCACGCCTGCCTTTCTATTGGATGGCATGCAGCTGCAGCATTCACCGTATTTTTTTTTATCATATTTTACGAGTAAAGACAACTGCTTTATAAAGTGGCAAGAATGATGGGATAAGTGTGGTTGAGGCTAGGGAGAGTATCTTCAGGGGGATTAACAGCAATATTGTCTTTTACTGTAATAAATTTTTAAAAATTTAAGCATTCATTGTATATTTTGATCATACTGCGTATGTCCCTCATCTCTGGGAAATTGATTTGGAACACTTAATTCCACTGTTTTAATATTTTGCTTAGAGCACATCTTGACTTTTTACATATTTTTTCAATGTGGTATCTGTCTGGCACATGATTTATAGGTATTCAGTAAATTTTGGTTAAGAGATATAGAACCATTTATGAATAACCTTAAGCCTAAAGTGTTAAGTTTTAAAAAGTCCATTTTAAAAAAATCTGCCATTTGGGTTAAAAAGAATAACATGGGAAACAGGAGGACATATGGAAGAGAAATTATAAGAAAATGTCATTTAAGCTGGATTTGAAGGATGGATAGGAATTCTGTTGATGGAGTTTTTGGGTTTTTGTTTTGTTTTTTGTTTTTTTAAGTTTGGAGCCTGAAAAAGTAGTGAGGAAGTTTGGCTCCTGTGTGATGTTTGTGAGTTGAGTAAATTAGGACCAAATTTTGGATGGTTATGAACTCCAGTCTGAGTTTCTGTGGCCAGATCTCCACAGAAGTCTCAATGATAAAGATAGAAGTAAGGAGAGAAATAGAAAATCCATACACCATAGTAATCTCTACAGGCAATAACATCTACTGAAGAATGCTAAAATTAGAGGGCAAGACTTTTAGAAGTCACAGGGTACAGTTCATGTCAGTGTTGTGTACCTCTTGATGTGATGCTATGAGAAGATAACTTCTGTGGCATTCTTCGGAAAAAATATCCATAACATCAGTCCAGTTGTGATTCAAATTCAAATACAAAGAAGACATGACTGCTAAATTCAGTGTAACAGAATGAGGACCTTAGTGGGAAACCTGTTGAAATCCAAATAGTTTGTAGTAGTATTTTATGAATGCTAGTTTCTTAGTTTGTATCATGGTAAGTTGTTAACATGGGAAGCTGAGAAAGAGTCTAGAACAAATATACAAAGAAAAACATGTAAATAAATGGGTTATGACTAAATTACATGCACATAAGAGATAAAAAAAATAAAGATAGTATGATTGTGATGGCTTTAGCCAAGTGATAAAGTTACCTACTGTCCTAAATGTCCTGAGGGAGCTCAGTGAGTCAAGTGCTGACCATTTTTCAGAATCACGTTAATCTAGATAAAAAGCACATTTTCCAGAGTGTTCCCTTACCATTCCCTTGAGATGATCCAGGAAAAAGTGATTCACCTAGGTTCAGGAAATCCCGCATACTTCTTAGCATTTGCTTGGCAGTGTATAGTTAACATTAGGAAACTAAGAAATCTGAAAAGCTTGTCCTTGCTGGTTGTTTATTGTCTTTTAACTTACTGTTTCCCAAATATATTTCAACCCAGAATGCTTCTCTTTTCCCTTCCTCTCCTTGCATCCCCAGTACTGAGGATTGAACCCAGAGCCTTAATGTGTGCTGCTAGGCCAGTGGTCTGCTAATGATTTATAGCTCTACCCATCCCCTTCTTTTTATTTTTGAGAATCTTGAAGTTATCTAGGCTGCTAACTTCCCAAGTAACTGAAATACAAGTATATATCACCACACCTGTCCTTCTTTTTCTTATACTTGTCAATATTCACAGAAATTAGTTCTGGAATGGAAAATTATACTGTAGAAATATAATCTAGAAATACTGTCTATGACTGGGGGTGGTGGTGCATGCCTGTAATCCTAGCACTTGGGAGGCTGAGACTGGAGGATCATTGCAAGTTCGAGACCAGCCTGGGCTACAAAGTGAGCACATGGCCAGCCTGAACTGCATAAGGAAACCCTGTCTCAAAAAGACAAAAAAAAAAAAAGAAAAAAAAGAAAGACAGATAGACAGACTATGACTCCTAACATCAACTCTTTAAGGTCAACTTTAGAAATAACCCTAATGAGTTTTGCCCTGTCCCACCTTTTATAAGGGCCTTGGATAGGTGAGGGATTCTCTGATGTTTGTCTTGTGTATTGTGGGGTCTCTGTACTACAAATGACCTTTTAGGCAAATTTCTGTAATAAAATATTAAATATTTCAACATGATTTATTTCGGAGTTTACTATGAGTTACTTGCTGCTGCTTAAACATTAAACATTGGACAGTAACTTTGGTTTAGTTACATTGGGTTACATAGAGATCTTTCAGATAATCCTTTTCTTTGTTTCATTGGATTTGAATGTGTTGTAAGTACAGCCTACTGTTTCTTCCTGGCTTTTTAGGATAGAGACCAAGATATCAAATTGTAATATTGACAATTACTCACCAACATATCTTCTCAGTTTACAAAATATGATTGTGGATGCCTGTACTTAATACTGGTTGGTTTTTAGCTAGTACTGTTATGTAAGTGTTGCTTCCTGATGTATCACACACTATCCAGGCTATGTCCATGTTCTTAGTTTTTGTGTTGAAGTCTTTTCATCTCCAGTTTTGGAGTCATGGAACAGTGATTACACAATTGCTGGACCTCTGTGGGCGCCATGTTGTACATGGGCACTATGTACTGCATCTGAACTGTAGGGCTGAGTGTGAAAAATGACAACTTAATGACTCTTACTTGATGAAGAACAATTCAGGGATAATTTCTGGTTTGTTTCTTGTTTTTCAGAGTTACTATGGTGGAAGTCAAAGGGAATAAAAAGCTCCCAGGAAGGAAAACAATGGCTTCACAAGGAAAAAAAAAATTTCAGAAAAACAGTGGTAAGATATGCATGCAAAAACATGCTTCCCACATAGTAGTTTTCACCACTGTAACTAAGGGTGGAGGGATACTTAGCAAATTCCAATCTTCATTCAAGGACTAGGATTAGGATTCAACAGTAGAAGAAATAGGTGTTAGCGCTTCTGAGTTAATTTGTTTCTCATCAAAGTTAGACATTTAAGAAATTGTTAGAATGAACCAGGTGCAGTAGCACATGCTTATAATTTCACTGACCCTGAGGCTGAGGCAGGAGGATTTCAAGTTAGAGACCAGTCTGGCCAATTTAGTAAGACTTTGTCTCACAATAAAAAGTGCTCAAGATGTAGAAAGAAAGGAAGGAAAAGAAAAAAGGGAGTTAAGTGACCAGAAAAATTGAGGAATGAAGGAATGCTCTACTTCTTAAAGATCTTTTACCTCAGATATTAATGTTTTTGCCTAATTTTATTCATAATCATCTATCGTATATTTCATTAATGTTTGATGAATTGGGGCTGTTTAATACATACCACTGATAAACTGAATACTTTTTACATCATGGTTTTCGGATTATGATGTCTTCATTATTCCATCAGGTGTCAGTATTGAGAAATAGGTAAGTTAGAGACTGCATAAATAACCAATGTTTCCTAAGGAATCTATTGTGTTAAGCCCTCTTTCTTACTGTTTACATCTCATTTGTTAAATACTTATGCTGCAAGCATTGTTAGCCAAAGATTTCTATCGAACAAATACGGGCTTCAACATTTTTTTCTGAAAACTAGAAATTCTGAGAAATTAGCATTTTATTTTAGAGTGTTCATTTTATTCTGAGATTCATTGTGTTACTGAACCATTGAAAATTATACATAAAGACTAATGATCATGATATTACAAAGATATGCAAATACTGTAATAGGTCATCTCTATGTTTAAAACAGGAATACATTCAACTGACAAGTTGTTATCTGTAGGTGGTAGAATTCTAGGTAGTTTTTATTAGCCATTTCTCTACATTCTTGGTTTTATATCATGAACCCATATTTATTTTATAATATGAGAAGGTTTTTTTAGATAAATGTATATTTGAAAGTAAAACAATGTATGTTTTAGTAAAGAGTGTCTAGTTCTCTGTAACAGATACATTCCAGTATATGAAAAAGATCTAGGCCCAGAATCATTGACCTAATAATTATTTATTGTCATTAGATTCTAGTTCTTCAAAGACATTCCCCAAGAAAGATGTTAAGGAGAGACCTAAAGTTACATCTAAGAAGTTTGAGAAAAGTGCCACAAAACCTGGAAAAAAGGGTGTGAAACAGTTTAAGAATAAGCAACAAGGGGACAAAGGACCAAAGAACAAATTCCAGCAGGCAAATAAATTCAACAAGAAGAGAAAATTTCAGCCTGACAGTAAAAGTGATGGTGAGCACTGATTCCTAGCACTGCCTTTGCAGACAGCTCTCCCTTGAGTTAGTGGCTGAGCCACTGTGCACGGGGCTGTGAATGTGTGCTGGAGACCCCACATTCCTGCTCCTCAACAGGAGGCATGTTTGGATGACAGGAGGAACAGGCAGATGGACCTCAACAGTGGAGGATCTTTCCTTGTCAAAATTCCTCTCCAGTGGTTAGAGCTCTTCAATCCGTAACTGTAAAATTAAGCTAAATGGTAATGGCTTTTTATGACAGAACCTCAATAAAACATTATTTCTGTAAGCTAAAATTTAATTCACTGATTCATTCATTGAACAGAGTTTCTGAGTTATTTTGTTCATCATGCTAGGATATAGAGCATATATATCAACTAATCATAGAATCTGGCCCTAAAAACCAGTGTGTTCCTTAGATGAAAGATGCCTTAATGGACCACAGATTTATAGACTCTGCCTTCACAGAGGTGTGTCCAGTGTAATGTATTCAGCCCATTAGATGGCTCTGATACACTAGCAATTTGGGATAAAATGTGCACACATGACAGATTTGATTTTAATTGCTTTGGGACAATTCAGTTTCCAATTGAAAGTGTTGACTAGGCTTTTGTCATTGTAACAAACTACCAGTCTCTTAATTGGAGTGTGCAAGGATCCAAATTCCTTGCTGGTTTTGAGTAATTAATTTTTAGGCCAAATGTAGTGAAACACATACACCTCCCTCCCATAATGAAACTCTGTCTGTTCATTCTTTCTCTAGTACTGTCCTTCACTGCCAACTGAGACCACAGCCATGCGGCCTTCTCGTCTGGGGCCTGAGCCCTGGACCTGATTCTTCACTGTGCCTGAAAACTGATTACTAGAGGGTCAGCACCCCTTTTTTTGTTTCCCATTAGGCCTGCAGGATCCTTTCCTACTCCATCTCCTGTCTTATTTTTTTCCCTTCTCTTCATCTTTCTCATACCCAATAGTTTCCCTTCCAGCTTCTGTCTCTCTGCTCTATCCTAGCCTTAGTTTCTATATCTTCCTTTGTATGCTGGAGTTTTTGACACCACCATATGAAACACATACTCATTCTAGCATTGAGGTCCTATCGTGCTGTGACTCTGGTTTCTTTCTGTTATGAAAATTATCTTCCTAATGATATAAAATGGAGCTCTTGATTTTTTTTCTCTTATACTTTTGTATGAAAGAGAGAAATTGCTATTAGACATCTCAAAAATTAATATATTTACTGCAACTCAGCATGGTATATGTCAAGGCTGCCCAAATATTTGTGGAATTAAATTAGCTCTGGAACTGTTTCTAGTCTCTGCTGTATAGTATGTGATACCCTACTATAAATACAGTAAGAATTCCCTCTATTGCCTGTATTCTTCTGTAATACCAGGCAGAAAATAAGCAAAAATAAGGAATGTAATTAAATATGCTGTACTGTACTGTGTTGTGTATTGCCATTAAAAATTGTGTTCTTGAGGAAATACTTTGTTTCATTTGAAAATGGTGACAATATGATGTTAAGTGAAGATAGTAAAGTTCTTTAAGAACTTAGAGTAATGAAATGTGTATGGGGGGAAAAGGCAAGAAAACAGCAGTAGTTACATGTAGGTTTTAATATTAAGGGAAATTTTATTTTTTGTTTTCTAAATTTTTAAAATAAATATATTTTATAATTAGAAAAGGGAAGATGCTTAGAAATAACTAATTTCCAAAGGTTTGCTGTAGAATATTTATTAAATAATATCCATTGTACTAAGTTCTTTGTTTGGCTTCATTAGATTTTTTGCTTCAGTTGGTAAGATACCAATTTCAATTTCAATCTTCAGTTTCGAAAACAAAAGATTAGTAATACATAGAAATATAATTGATTTTTTAAAATTACATCACGCTATAGAAAACTTAGAAATTTTGCATTGTCATAAGTAAAAGGCAACAGAAATTTATTTCAGGGTTTGGGTCTCAACTCTGCCAGTGGTTGTGTGACCTCATCAGCCCCTATCCTTTTGTTGGCCCAATCTTTTTGGTCTTACTCAAATATCTTATTAAAAATCATTGAAAAACTACTGAATGATTGGTTTTAACCAAATGTAAAATGCACAGACTGCTTAGAAAATGCAGCAAAGTGTAATTTTATAAAAGATGTTTCCCCCTTTTTAGCTTCCATGAACATTGGTCCTGATTAGCGGTTTTTTACCTAATTTCTAGCGTTTGTTTATACGCTCAGAATGTTAATATTATTGAAACTAATTTCTATAATGACTAGAATCAGCATCCAAGAAACCCAAATGGGATGACTTCAAAAAGAAGAAGAAAGAGCTAAAGCAGAGCAGGCAACTCAGTGACAAAACCAACTATGACATTGTTGTTCGAGCAAAACAGATTTGGGAGATCTTAAGAAGGTAATGCTACTAATGGCGTCTGTATTGGTCACTTTAAGACTGGAGCAGTAACAGTGCACCTTGTAAATGGAGATGTACTAAAATAAATGGCATAGCACTTGGGTTCTTAGGGAGTGTGCCTAATCCCGCAGGGGAAGTGTCAGTGTTTAGATGTCTGCCCGTTGCTGAAATGTGTGGAATCGTTAGGGTTGTGTCAGATCTATTTATGGAAATATAGGAGAGTCAAAATGGATGTGACATCCTTCTTGAGCGATTTCTGAGGAAATGAAGGGCAATTTTTTTTCTCTGATAGGTTTTGAGGTACTTACTTATTAGGTATCTTTGACTTGTTTTATTATTTTCTTTTCTTCTGATGTTCGGGCTTTTAAGATTTAGATTGATGCATAAAATTATACCTTCTGAGATGGGTTTTTGCCTCTGAGAAAATTGCTTTTTTCTGACTGCTTTGGAATAGTAATTTTAATGTCAGAGGTTCACTACCTTCAGAAAGAAAATCATGCTGAACTTGGTGAACATATATTGGTACAGTATTTAGTTTTGTATGTTTAAAATAACTTCTCTATTTAAATTGTGTTTCCTCCTTCTTATGTAGAAAAGATTGTGACAAAGAAAAAAGAGTAAAGTTGATGAGTGATTTACAGAAGTTGATTCAAGGGAAAATTAAAACTGTAAGTAGAGTAATCCAGTTCATCATTGCAGTTTTAAATAGTCGGTAATCCAGTTCATCATTGCAGTTTTAAATAGTTGGAGTTAGCTCACTCTTAGGGAGGAGTATTTGGCCTTGCATGACAGGCGAACTTGCAACTCTCTGCAGTATGGATGGCCAGAAGTTTCAAATACCTTTCGTAACACTGACTTAATACAGTTTGCAGAGTCTTTGTCTGAGATCTTGGTGTTCGAAGTGTTTTGGATTTTGGCTTTTTCAGATTAGGAGATACTTCTATATATGTATATTTATATTTATATATATTCAGATATCTTGGGGATAGGGCCCAAGTTTAAACTCAAAATTCACTTATGTTTCATAAACACCCTATACACGTAGCCTGATGGTAACTTTATGTAATATTTTTAATAGGCTTGCATTTTTGTTCTGTTTTCACGTGCTGAGCATCAAACCCAGGGCTTCATGCACATGGCTGTACCATGGAGCCCCAGCGTGCTTTGCCTGCATTGTAACTGTGATTCATTTTCTGTCATGTGAGGTTAGGTATGGAGACTTCCACTTGTGGCATGTTTGCCTTTAGAAAGTATTGAATTTTGGAGCATTTTTGATTTTCACATTTGAGATACTCTCCCTATATTAAGAGACTTTACTGTTGAAGAGTTGTGAAATGACTAGTTGACTCTGTCATTTTGAAATAATTTCAAGTAAGTCAGTATTTTCTTTCTTTTTATTTTATTTTATTTATTTATTTATTTTTTTGGCGGCACCAGGGATTGAACTCATGCACTTGCCAGGCAAGCACTTATGCCACTGAGCTAACTCCCCAGCCCTTTAAGTCAGTATTTTCTTAAAAGTTATTTTGAGACATTTATGAATTCTAATTCAAGATTGAATTTCCTGTTCAGAACTCAATAATTTAGTATGTTCTAAATTGTCAGCTTCTATGTATGTGTGATATAGATATTACCTTTTTTATTCTTTTTTTATAAACACAGTGGAGAGGTCTTTAAAATGTAATAGATTTGAGTATTTTAAATCCTGTTTTGTAATAAACTTCCACTGGCTCTTCCTTGTGTTTTGGGATAAATACATGGTGATTGTTTACTTGTAACAGATGCCAGTTGTTTTAAGGACCTTGGAGGGGTAGTCTTTGCCAAATTTTATACATCAGTCTAACTGGATGCTGCATTACTGTTTGAAGGAATATTCAGCAAGCTCTTTTTAGTATAGAAAAGCTCTTCAACTCTCCAGTAGTCTGTTATACTATGTTTATAAATATTTCACACTTAAAATCTTCTGTCAAACCAGGCATATTAGTACATGCCTGTAATTCCAGCACTCAGGAGGCACAAAGATTGCCACAGGTTCAAGGCCAACCTGGGCTACATACATAGTTCAACCCCAGCCTGGGCAGACCCTGTCTCAAAAAAAAA
>RJWT010020876.1:0-17796 GCA_004365215.1 Cuniculus paca | reverse complement strand
CTGAATAGTAGTCCACTGTATATGTATATTATGTTTTCTTTATTTGTCTGTCGATGCACATTTACATTTTATGTATTAGCTATTATGAAAAATGTGTAATACCAGTTTTTTGAGATGTAACACTAAGTTATCAGCAAATACAGATAAGTTAGCTGACTTGTGTAAGGGTAGACAATAGAAATGTTGTCCACCTTTTCAGGAAAAAAAGGTTTTTAAAAATGTGATAATCCTCAGTATATGTTTATTTCTAGGAAGCAATTAAGTGAGTAATAAAACATTTGTTTATTGATGGCTTACAAAGAGATTATTTTTTACAAACAACAATGTTCATGTTTTATTTTTTTCCCAACTGTTATGATATCTTTTCTGTTTTTTCTTTTTTCTAATGTACATTCATTCATTCATTCTAATAAAAATGTTTACTGAGTGCTTATTGTAATACATTAGTTAGCTTTCTGATTAATGAAATACCTGAGATAATCAATTTAAAAAGAGGATTATATCAGCTCAGAATTTTAGAGCTCTCAGTCCATAGTCAGAAGCTTCGTTGCTTCCAGGCCTGTGGTGCAGCAGCATGTCACGGTGGAAGGGTGTGGGGACACTCTTCACTGTGTAGCAGGTATGGAAAAGAGAAAGAGAGTGGGGTCTCCATATCTCTTTCTCGGCTATAGCCCTTGGGATCACGGGTAGAGCTCAGTGATTGAGTGCTTGCCAACATGTATGACTCTCTTGGTTAGATCTATGGACTGAACACACGTGTGTGCACACACACACACACACACAATCCTAATGACCAGAAGATCTCTCATTAGGCCCCACCTCAGGATCTCCCAATAGAACCACCCTGGGGACCAATATGAGTCTTTAGGAAACCCTTATCCAAATTGAACACTTACTATATGCCAAGGAGTTAGGGCAGTTTCTTATTCCTATTTCTTCCCAAATTCCATAACACAGTGAAGAAATATCAAATAGCAGAGTCCCCCTGAGTTGAAGTTGTCCCTTTTCTTTAGGGGCCAGTTGTGTCTGGGCGCATGTGGAACTGTGGGCCTATACAAGGTTTGTTGATTGGTACTAAAGTTTGAGGCATTTGTTTCCCCTAATGAAGACAGGTGAATCAAAACCAAGACTTCACCCATGGGAGGAAAAGAATTTCTGAGTGCAGAATTTTCCTGGATTGTTCATGGACTCAAGCTTGAGTCCATCAGAAACACAAAGTGGCATTGCTTTGGATGACAGTGATAACATTCTTTTTTGAAGGCCAGTTAAGTGTCCCCTCCACCTCAGCAGGCAGATCTCACCTAGAATGAACCCCTGCACTGTGGCAAAATCACTGCTAATTCAGCTCACCTGCCATTGTTGGTCTGCATGTACAGTGGTTAGAATAGGACCACTTGAGGGGGGTGTGTGTCTAGTCTTGACCCCAAAGTATCTTTGACAAAGATGGACCATTCTCAGTGTGATTCTTCAGCTACTTATCCATTAATTAGCCATGGGCCTTCTCATTTATACTGTAGCACATTCAATCCCACCTTCTGGTCTGCTTCTTATCAGCTGTCTGGTAATCACATTCCTCCCCTGCCTTTTCTTCCACACAGACTCTCCAGTCCCTGATTCCTCTTTTTTTTCCTCAGCCCACAAATATGGACCTGGACACTCTTTCTTGTATATCTGTGTGGTTGACTGAGTCTCTTCCTTGTCAAAACCCTGAATTACCTCCCTCACTATCTTTTCTTTTTTGTGGACTCACCCATGAAAAAACTAACTGTAAAACTATGAGACCTCTGTCTTCTTAGCTCCTGCTCTTGAGTCGCTGGTGCTGCTGGAAAGAAAAGCTATAAAATCACACAGACTGTATTCTCTGATGGATGGTCCCCTGCCTCAGCTGGATATGTGCACACGTTCTTTCTCCTTGTCCTACTTAGCTCCTCCCACAGAACTCTTTACCTGTCTTAGGTTTTATCATTCTCCTCAAGCCCTATGCTATCCCTGCTACTCATCTTTGTTGGGTGGCTTTTCTTCCAAAGGACATTGAGTCCATGATATACTTTGGATCTGGAATGTTCTCCAATGTCTCATGTATTAATGGGTCAGTTGCCTGCTTGTGGTGCTACTGGGAGGCAATGAAAATATCAGTGAGTGGAGGGAAGCTGGATCTTTGGGGATGTGCCCTTGAAGGAGATATGGGGACTCTGATCCTTTATCTCCTGCTCTGTACCTCTCACCACCAGAAACTGAACAGCTTTTCTCTGCCAAGCACTTCCACCATGATGAATGGCCTGCCACAACCCCAAAGTGACAGGGCCAAGTGACCATGGATTGAAACTGCTGCAGCCATGATCCAAAATAAATCTTCATCCTTTTAAATTGTTTATCTTGGACATTTTTTTCAAGCAACAGAAACTTGACCTCCACAAGTCATTTTCCTTACCTCACTTCTCCCTTTGACTTACTCTGACAGAACTTTAGCCTGGCGACTGCCTTGAGATAGAAGACTCAATCGCGTTCATGTTGTGAAGTCCAACGATTAGTTCTCAGTCCTATTTTATAACTTGAATGGTCAGCAGTATTAGACATAATTGGCCCACTGTCCTTTCTCAACCACTTTCTCTACTTGGTTAGGGGGTCGCCACGCTGTCTTTGACTTCTTTTCACTTAGTAGCTGCTCCATCTTATTTTTTCCCAGATTCTTATCCCCGCTCCCCATCTTCTAAGGGTGTCTTTCAGAACTCTTTTCTTGGGCTTCTCTCTCCTTTTTCTTACTCACTGAAAAATTGCAACTGGTCCTCTGGTTTTAAGTTCCACCTATACGCTGATCATTGTGAAATGTAAATTTCTATACTCAATATCTTCCCAGAATTTCAGACTTGGATTTCCAACTGCCTACTTGGCATATTCCCTTGGATTTCTGATAGGCGTCTTAGACTAAACAAGTCTAAAAAAAGCTTTCAATTTTTCTCTACCAAACTGCTCCTTTTCAGTTTCCCCTATCATTTGATTCTTTTTTCTTAACCCCCGTGTTTAAACTATTAAAAAAGATCTTCATTCCATTCACCTTTTCCTGAGCCAATATTATTTCTTGGTGGGACAACTACAAAAATCTCACTGCTCTCACACTTGCCCCACCTACATTTTTCATAGAGAAGCTAGAGTGATCACCTAGCAATTAAATCATGTAAGATCAGTTCCTGGAATAAAACCTTCCACCAGCATCCCATGATATTTCAAATAAAGTCCAGGCTCCTTAGCCTTACAAAGTTCTAGGTGATCTGACCACTGCCAAGTTCTCGGATCTTGCTTTGCTCTCCTTTCTCCATTACTTGTTCTAATCCAGCTGCACTGGCCTGCTTTGGGTTCTTCCAAGCCCAGAAACCTCTTTTTTCCCTGCTTTTCTTGTGGCTTTAGCAAGCCTACATGGCATCTCCTCAGAGAACTTCCCCTGACCACGCAGGTATAAAGGAGGTCAAACCCTACTGCATCTTCTTATTTTAAATGTATTCATAACATCTATCTCTATTGAATATTTTTCTTGTTTAATTGACATTATTTGTCAAACTAGCAGGTCACCAGAAATGTTGCTTTATTTGTTGCTGCATACAACAAGACAATTGTGTGTGTGAGTGTGAGGTATAGGAGAATAGGCTGAAGATGTGATCAGCCTAAACCTTATGCAGTACTTTGAAAAGACCTGCTGATTTTATCTGTCAGGTATTTCTCTATTCCTACACTTTCCCTCTATCATCAAACAGATGGAGAAAGCACAGAGCTGTCATCATCTCTTTCCATTATAACTTCTACAGTTTCCCAACTGGTCTCCTTACCTTTGATCTTGACTGGTCCACAATGTTTCCACTACAACTTCTAAGTCAGATGTGTGTCTCACTCCTAATTAAAATGTTTCAAAGGCTCTAAATCATTTTCAAGATAGTGAATTGTCTAACATGGTATACAAGGGCAACCAGTTTCTCCACACTATTCTTTCCGTTTTGTTCTCTAGGAATACCCAGCTGTTTGTGGGTATCTGTGAATACGTTGTTTTCCCACATCTCTTTGTGGTTTTTTTTTTTTTTTTTTTTTTGTTTTTTACAGGTTTGGCATTTAGAAGCCATGTGACCTTAGGACATTACTTATCCTTCTGAACTGTACTTTTTCTAATACAATTTTTCACAGGGGTAGCATTAAAAGGTCAAATGATAGTATATTCAAATAGCATATTCGGATAGCATGTTCCTATCCAGATAGCAGGCTCTTATTCTTATCAGCAATGGTAACATTAACAATACCACTAAATAATAATGTGGGAGAACTCGTATAGGATTTCTGATAGTTTCTTGGCTTGCTTCTCGGCAGTGGAGGTAAGCAGATCTGCTTAAGGAGTTAAACTATCAGCTCCCAATTCTCTGACTTAGCTTCTTCCTTGTGCTGCCTAGAAGCCCCGAGACCTGCATAATTTGCACCTCAGGATTCTCCAATATACCAGGATGAAACACTTGTTTCCCATTGGGCTCCCAGATCCTATCTGGCTGTGCTCTGGATGAGGATCAGTTGGGATTGCCCAGTATTCCCATGATTTGGGATTAAAAACCAAGACTTTGGGGAGATTTCCCTCAATCTTTCCCATGGATTTGCTAAACTGTGAGGCTTCAGGGCCATACCAGAGCCTCCTGGTGGTGGCCTCTGGGCAGAGGAACAGCTTTAGCAATAGAATGGGACCTGACAGGTTTAAAATATTTTGGCACCAGTTATTTTGCTATCACTGTAGAGGGGTTTAGGCATACACCATGGCCTGAATTATGAAGAAGAGTAATGACAACTTCTTACCGTTCAGGGTGTGGTGGGAAAGATGAGAAAAGGGCTTTGGTTCCAGCATAATGGGCTAGCTTAGAGTACTCCCCAGGAACAAAAAGCAGGATTGCTGTGCATAATGACAACTTTTGACCTGACCATAATGAAATCCAGGTGAGCCAGGTCATCTGGCGATTTTGGTGATTAGAATCTGCTTTAAAGGTTTAGCCACTCGGAGCTCTGGGAATTTAAGTAGTCTGGTGGTCAGTTTGGCTAATACAGTAATGCACTTAGTGACTTTGAAAATTAAGCTAATAAATACCAACCATAGCTAGATACTGTGTTAGTGCTGTGCTAAATTCTAAGATGAATCATGGTCCCACTCTTCATGAACTCACAGTCTGGTGGGCATTACATGACGGATAAATAACTGAAATAGAAGTGAAAAGTCATAATGATTTTGTATAAACAAAATGCAAAGTAACTTCTAGGGAGGGGAGGACAACCTATAGCTGGTGAAAGATCCGACCTAAAGCATTTGAACTGAAACTCTAAGGGATTAGGGATGCAGAGGGCATGCTGGGTGCAACTGTATCAGGAAAGCCTGAGTCCATGTACAATGGCTGGATGTTTTACTTGAAAAAAGAGACTGACCGGAAAGGTAGACTGAGGTTAGATTCTAGCAGGTCTTCACTGCCTGGGTAAGCAGTTTGGGCCTTAGTCTTCAGGCAAAGAGCATAATTTGATGAGCTAAGTGTTGTAGGAGGGACTGATGATAGGATTGTAGGATGGATGGGAGGAAGTAAAAGATGGAATACAGAGAGGTGACTATTAGGGGATAGTTTACACAGAATGAATGGGGAGGGCAACCTAAGAATCTTGGAGTAATATTAACACAACTTGGCTCCTTATTAGAAAAAGAGGCAAAGGATAGAGGTGAATAAAGTATACTATGAAGTTATCAAGCATGAGTGGCTGGGACCATTGTGGAATCAATCAGGGGTACAGAAGCAAAATGTATCCGAAAGATAGAGCAGTTCAAGTTTGAATAGAGGAGTTTGAGATACCTATGGGATGCTGAAGTCAAACTCTAGATTTGGGATATGGAAAAGAAACAACTCAGAAACGCAGGCTACAGGATTATCTGCATTGAGATAACAAAATGGTGGAATTTGGTGAAAACTTGAAAGAAGAATGCAAGTCTGTTTTTTTTATAAAGAGTGAGAGGCATTGTGAAAGAGATCCCATGTTCAGAATCATTTTGAATCTTAGTTCTGTTGCACATTCTTTGTGTGACCTTGATCAAGTTACTCTCTCTAAGCTTCAGTTTTTTTATCTATAAAATGGAGTAGAAAATAGCATTTTGTTAAGAGGGGTTGTGAGTATTAAATTAGATGATATATGAAAAATATTTTGAAGGATGCCTGGCAGATAAATACTAGTTATATATATTCTAGTTATTTAAAAAATATTACCACTAATAATGGAAATGATTTTGAACACACATTTGAAGGCATTGAAATTTTTAAGGAGTGGGGGAAAATCAGAAAAGGCAATAGAAAGAAATACCAGAAGAGGATCTCTGGACCATATAGTGTTGTAGCATCAGAGAAGAGATTCAAGGACTTGGTAGTTACTGTTTTCACTGGAGAGAAGAAAGGATGTGGATGAGCACATTCAGTTTATGTTAGTATACTATCTCCCTTCTTATACTACCATATTCCTTTTCCTACAGGACTACTGTAACAAAGTATCACACTCTGGGTGACTTAAATAACAAAAATGTATTGCCTCATAGTTGTGGAGTCTAGAAGTCTGAGATCAAGGTGTCCTTCTGGTTGGTTTCTTCCAAAGACCATGAGGGAGGAATCTGTTCCATACTTTCTTCTAGTTTTTGCGGTTGGTCTTTGGTATTCTTTGACTTGTAGTTGTACCAACTCAATCTTGGACTTCATGTTCAATTCACCTTTTTCCTTGTGTGTATGTCAAATATTCTGCTTTATAAAGACACCAGTCACATTGGATTAGGGGCCCATTCTACTCCAGCATGATCTCATCTTAACTCATTATATCTGCACCTGCTCCGTTTCTAGATGAGGTCACACTCTGAGGCACTGGGGGCTAGAATTTCAACATGTGAAATTTGTGGAGACATAATTCAGCCCTTCTCCCAGAGAAGGTGGTCCCTGGGAGAACTATTTCAGCAAAAGTCGGATGGCACACTGGGAAAGGGAAGTAAGAAACTGGAACTTGGAAATGGAAGAGAAGTAGAAGACCATGGGATAAATGGAAGGATGTTGACCATGAAAGTGGAGAAGATGTTTGCATTGTGGACAAAGCAAAATAAGCCAAAAAGCACTAATCTGTGTCCTTTTTCTGGATGGTAGCAGGTGTACTTTTCTCATCTCCTTGCAAGGTTCCAGAATCATTTTTTTCCTTAATCTAAAATATATGAGGAATTGGTTTATTTCTCCTGTTTGTCCACAAAAAGTATCATTAAAGAAATAAAGTGAGCATAGCAAGCCTCCCTGGTGTATATCCAGACTATAGAAATGCAAAAAGAGGGGAAGGAGGGGGGAAGCCCTTCTTAGGATACAACCGGAGCATATGTATTTCTAGAATTTCTTTAATTATTTTTTTAACTAAGGAAGATTTGTAGCTTAGAATGAAGAATATTGCCTTTGAGAAAAAGCTTTAAAGATAGTAATAATCTTAATTAAATAGTCTTTCACATTCAGAAGGGAACAAAATTATAAATGTACATACAACTTCTAAGCTTATGTTCTTTTTAATGATATTAATATATCTCTAGAGATTGTAGTAAAGCTTCTTCCTAATTAGGTAGTATTTTATTAAACCAAATGAAATCTCATGCTACTTTGAATACCATTTTCTAGAATTAAATAACATTCAGAGTCTCAAAATAAGAGGGTTTTTTCTTTCTTCTATGGAAATTATTGGTACTGGTCAAAAGTCATTTTTAGGACAAAGGAAACAAATGAATCTGTTTGTTAAATGAATACAATTCAATTTCCCCAAGTTTTTGCCCAACACATTTTATTGCTGATCCTACTTAGGCCAAGATAGCATTGTTAAAGAAAAAATTAGAGTAATTTTAATTTCGTAAAAAATGTAATGCCCTCGGTTGACTAATCTTTTCAGTCAAATAAGCCAAAATAATTTACATTTACAGATTTAGCTTTAATTACCCTCTGTGTTACCGCGATGGGAAAATGAGGCTAGAAGCAGAAAGACAAAAGCTCAAATTCTGATTGTCACTAAAGACAAAAAAGTGAAAATCATGGAAAATTAGAAATCGTAGGAATTAAAGCAATTGTAAGGACTGTTACATGCACTTCTGTGGTAAAACATTTGAACACAAACAGAATAGTTGATTTCCTAGCAGAACCTAAATTCCCCAAAGGAATAAACTGCAGTGCAAAATGTGAATGCAGCAATGACTATTTAGGGTGTTACAAAGGTGATTACAGAGGTATAACTGATGAAGACAATGGGACCAGACAGATTCACTATTGAGTTTTATCTTACTTTTAAATAATAGATAATTTAAATGTTTTATAAACTAGTCTAGGCTGTGGGCAAATAATCACATGTGAATATACATGCAAAATTTTTAGCTAGTGAAAAATAAAATCTAGCAAAGATTTTGGCAGTGTATTAATAATAAGCACGTTTTGTTTATTCTAAGAATTCAAATATAGTTTAATATTAGGAAGTCAAGCATCATAATCCACCAATCAACTTGTTAAAGGAGAAAAACAAATCAGCGTATCAACTGAAAGATATTTGATTAAATTTTGCAACTATTTCTAACAAAAATCCTCAATAAAATAAGTGGCATTTACCAAAAACAAATAACCGGTGTTATGCTAAATGGTAAAATAGTGTAACCATTTCATTTTAAATGAAAACTAGAGTAATGCCTATTCTTGGTATTTTACTTAACATTATATTGGAGGTTCTTGCAAATACAATTAATAAAATACACTAACTAGTAAAAATACTGGAAAAGAAAAGAAAAATAATGTCTTCTGACCACATGATCATGGGTATGGAGAATCCAGTAAACCATGGTAAAAACCTCCTTGAGTTAGTAAAAGAATTTGGCTAGGTGTCTAGATGCAGGATAAATATTTAAAAATTAATGACTTTTATCTATTATAAAATAAACAGCTACCAATGAAATATTAACAAATATTCAATGAATACTAAGGTAAAATGGGAAGAAATTTAGCAAGAAAAGTATATGACATGTGAAGTAAGTAATTCATTAGACTCTCTGTGTCATAGAAGGACAGAAATAAGAAGATAGACAAATAAAAATGCCATGTTTTGGGTGGAAAGATAATACTGTAAGTTGTCAATTATTTCAAAATTAATGTCTAAATTTAAATCAATTCTTAGTAAGGTCCCTGTGGCTTTGAAGAGAGAGATGGCTTGATAAAATGATCTTAAAATACAGACAGAAGATAAATGACCAGAGGTGGTACAGAAAAATATGCTAAAAAGACTAATGAGAGACAGTACATATGCTATGAAAGTATATTGTAAGTTAAGTGTATTGGCATAGGAATAGGAGGATTATAAAAACCCTGCTAAGATATGCTGGGATATATATGCATTTTATATATTAGAAAGGTGGTAATTTAGTTCAGGAGGAAAAGAATGAATTCTATAATAATTGGTCCTGTTATAACTAGTTATCCATTTAGGAGAAAAACTTGGACGCCTATGGTATATATTTAAAAATAAATGTTGCTGTAAAAACTAAATATTAAAAATTAATAAAATTTTGCAAGTTATATGGGAAATCTATATTCCTTGATTTTCTAAAACTACATAAAGGTGGTGTGTGTGTGTGTGTGTGTGTGTGTGTGTGTGCGCGTGTGTGATGGTTGATACATTGTATCAACTCAAGAAGTTTAGAAGTTTAAGAAACTCAGCAGGGAGCCAGGGTTCTTAACTTGTAAACATCCTCAGCCTGTGCAAGAGGGAGATTTTGAGATAGCTATACCTGCCCTGGGGGGGAGGGGGCGGGTATACTGCTTACAATATAAGGGAAGAGAAAGGGCTTGCTCTGCCCCCCACTCTGCCCTTTTGCTGTTATTGCTTTGTTGTCTTCTGCTGCCTTGAAGTGTTGCCCCTGTGCCCTGCTACCTTGTCTTGGAGCCAGCTGATTATGGACTGAAACCTCCACAAACTGTGAGCTAAATATACCTTTTCTTCCTTAATTTTGGGTGTCTCAACAATGAGAGAAAAGTAACCAGGACAGAATTTGGAAACCGAGAACTGGGGTCATTACTGTGACTACACCTGGCCATGTGGTTCAATAGCCTTAGGGAATGACTTGTGGGAAGAATTTGGAAAGGTTTGGAGATGTTCCTTGAAAGAGTAGCCTGCATACAATAAAAGGCAAATGAGGAAGGACGGATTGCTGGTTCTTCAGAGGAGCTACAGTCTTCGCCTTTAGCTTGGATGTCTTCTCCTGGTTTCTCATGCAGACTGGCTTCTGCCTGGGACTCTTCAGCCTTCTGGCATAGACTCCTCAGCTTTCTGTTGCAGTCCAATGGGCCTCATGGTACGGACTTGTGTGGGACACTGCAGTGAGCTCCAGACTTTGGGCTGGACCCTTCAGCCTCCAGCATGTAGACACCCCCTGTGCACTTCCTCATCCGACTCTGTGACTGATCATCATAAACCAGTGTTGTAATTTCTTATACATTTGTGCATCTTTTGTTATATCTGTTTCTCTTGGAAGAAAATAGTTGTAATGCAAGGGGTAGTAAAAGATTTATAGTGAAAATATGCCAAAAGCTCTTACAAATGGGTGCAAGATGTGAACCTTTCAATTAAAAAGGCCAAATCATATAAATTGACATTTGTGGAAGAGCAAATCCAGTTGCCCGCAAACATGAAAAGATATTTACATTTATTAAAAGCTAGAGTAATGCAAATTGGATTAATAATGAAATTAATTACTACTTAATTGATGGCAAAAGCAGTATATAATGCTAACAGTTGTTGAGGTGTAGAGAAAAAAGTCTGTAATACTTTGCCAAAGGAAAGGTTAATTCTTTCAGTCATTTTGAAAAGTAATCTGAAAACTTCTCTAAAAAAAAAATTACCTGTTTCCTTCAACCCAGCAGTCTTTCTCATGGACTCTTTTATAGAAATGAATCTATTCTGATTGAAAGAGATTTCTGTAAAAGATTGCTTAGTGAGAAAAAGTGGCAGGAAATGTATGCAATCAGATTAGATTTTTGTAAGACAACAAAAAGCCTTCTAGGTATGAATAGGGGCACGTGAGATTATATAAATGTGGAAAAGTGTATGAAAAGATGTATGCTAGGTTATTGAGGTGGATTTTTTGTGGTATTTGGAGATGAGCAATTAGTAAACCCATTATAATTTCTTGAATCATTTTCTATACATTTAAGTGATTTTATATTTTTTTCTAATTTAAAGTTTTGTTGTACTGGATTTATTTTTATTGAGGTTGACTCTTTTCCAAATACATTTTTGACAAAACACTTACCTAATTAGCTTTTTTTCATTTCTAGCCTGATTATATTTTTTTCTTACTGTTTTCTTTTTGGTCATCAGTTTTAGCAAGTACAGTTTTCCTTGGTGAATTCATTAGATTGAGATTTTGTGATGATTCTATTCTTTCACATAAAAAGTTTTGGTCAAAATTTTTTGTTTTCACTATTTCCTAAAGTATGTGCTCTTTTGGGTCATTTTGGGTCAGTAACACATTTTATTGCCTAAAGCTTTTACCCTTGCTAATTTTACTTTGTGCAGACTGCCTCTGCAAATGCTATTTGTTACACAACATTATTCAGTCTCAACAAAATATGTCTTCAGGTTACATATTAGTTTTTGAATTCTGGTACAGCTTAGCTTATGGATGTCTTTATGGTCCCAGTGTGACCTATTCCCTGTTGGGGAAATGTCATTTCCTTTGTGAAAAGTCCTCCTGTCAAGGAAATTAGTTTGCAGTGTGACCCCAGCATAAACCTGAGTCAACTCGTGGTCAGATAAATCAGGGGTACCCTGGGTCCAGATCTGAAAGATGCAGGAGGAGGAAGAGAGTGTGCTGGGAAGGATTTGTCTAGATGCCCCAAATCTTATTTTTCAATGCATCCCTTTGCACTAGCAGCGTGAAATGCAGACTTTCCAGCAGGTGGCAGCATGAGAACAGAGATTGGCTACCTCAGGACTGACAACAGTCCCAACGCCTTCCTGTGATATAGGCACAGGATTAAGGAAAAAGATAGGTTGCTGTATATTAGCCTTAAAGGAAAGAATGTTATTTGCCATGCATTAAAAATGGTTTTTTATATTATTATTGATACATGTTTGCTATACACACAACGCATTCATTGCTGGGTACTGGTACATAAACATATCACATCTTGATCCTTTTACTTTTGGATTAAAAATAAATACAAAACTCCTACTATGTGCCAGCCACTGGGCTATGTATTTTCTCAACCATTATCTTGTTCAATTCTCACCATCTGTGGGAGGAGGGAGCAACCAGCCCTCCATTTTGATGAGGAGGAAATTATGTTTCAGAAGGCCAAAGGAAGGTACCTGAATTGTACAGTTCCTAAGAGGCAGGGCTAAGCGGAGAACTAGGTTGTTGGGTCTTTTCACCTGTTACTCCACGTTCTGCGTTCATGTGGCTGTCCCAGTTCTGGTAACGTCTTGCTTGATAATGTTCTTGACAAACCTGGTCTGTGTCCTGGGACTGAGGAAGCAAACATACCCAAGGAGGAGACATTAACATCAGAACTTAAGCCAACCAAAGACAAAAAAAATAAATAAATAAAATAATAAAAGGGTTGGGGATATAGCTCAGCAGCAGAATACTTGCCCAGCATGTGTGAGGTCCTGGATTTGATCACTACTATTGGGGAGGGGAATTTGGACAGCTTCTGATCCAAATCCTGTCTCTGCCAGTGATTAGCCGTAATTGCTTTGGGGAGTTAAACTTTCCCCATGACAGCCAGGAAGCAGAGAGAAAGGAAGAGGGGAAGAACTGGGGATCAGAATATACCCTTCCATGTCACATTCCCAGTGGCATACCTCCTCCGACTAGGACCCACTTCCTAATAGCACATTCAACTCTGAATTCATCAGTGGATGAATCCAATGGTGAGGATAGCTCCTCAAAGATCCAGTCGCCTTCAAAAGCTCCACTTCTTCACATATGAGACTTTTGAGGGACATTTTAGATCTCAACTGTAACCACCTCCATGCAGCAATGCTTAGAGGTGACTGGGATTGAACAAAGAATAAGACTGAATGGTCACCTCTCATCCACAGGCCTGTTGGTAGCAGGGTGGCACTAGAGCCTCAGGCCCTCAGTGCTGGCCTCTGAGTATCTCCCACATCTCATCTTTGGGACCAAGGTACCTCCTGCCTGTAGGTCACTGAGCTGCTAAGGTGTCCCCTTGGCCAGGGCACAGAGCTGTTCCTTTCATTTTTAGGTGCTGGACCTTATTTTTTAGTCTTCCTTAAAGCAGTTAATGATTAATTTTTTGGGCTTTTGCCCAAGGGGCTGATGTAGAAAGTGCTATGATGGGGTGGAATATGGTTAATGTTGCAGTTTTGGGTGGATCATGGCTCTGTTAATTACAGTATGGTGAATTTAGGTGACTTATGTAACTTCCAATATTCACCCACAAAGTGAGGATAACAATAGTACGTACTTATCAGGTTGTTGTGGTGGGGATTATACTTCTTAGGCCAAGCATGGTGAGTACTTAACAAATGTTGGCTGTTATTATATAACGTCAGTGGGATGGGATAGAGTACTATGATGGCAACTGCCTAGGAATGTGTTTCTGCACTGCTTTTTCAGTTCAGGAAAAGGACTGAACTATAGCCAGTCTATAGTAATAAATTTACAGAATTGCTCTAACTTGCCGTCTCTATTATAATAGGAATATAGAAGTCGATATGTGTATAAGTCATTTTAGGCATTCCTCCCAATTTGCAATTTGGTAGAAAATGTGCATGGGATATAGCGTGTATAATAAATATTTGTTAAATAAATGAATAAGAGAAACATGAGAGGGGAGGCTGGCTCGGAGGCATCTGGGCTCCTGCCACACAGTAGGGTGGAGGGCACGGACTGGCCAAGGGATGCCTGGGCAAGGACAACACAGACACAGGAGTAGTTAATTGTGCAAATCCTAACTGCAGAGGGTGAGGCGATCCTGATCGAAGTCAACACAGAGGGTAGACAATGAGAGAGCAGCGAGCATCTCAAGACTCTCCCCATCACCATAAGCATCGACTGGAGCTGAGCTAAGGGTAGGGCTGAAGGGAGAAGGAGCCTGACCAGTTGAGCTGCATTCCAAGTGGGGAACTAAAGGGAAGCCAGGGGCCAAGACGGAAGCCTGTGAGCCAGATGCAAGGCCTGTGCTATGGGAGTGAGGAATGGCCGATGCCTTTGTGTTTACTTTGGGAGCCACATCACACACGGGATTCCTGAAGACAGGGATAGATGGGTGTGGAGGCAGCAGAAGTGGAGGCACTGCAGATCCTGATCTTCGTGTGAGCCAAGCCTGATCCCAGGTGAGCCGAGCCTGCCTCCTGAGCATGATGGTAGATGATCACACCTGGCAGCTGGGATGGGTTGGCTGCATGAGCATCCCACAGAGTGACCTGCAGCCTACACGTTGCAAGTTGAGAGAGGCACTGCCAACCCTCATGAGAACAAGCACTGCCTTTCTGCATAGGCAGACGAGACCTGCCACTCGACTCAGCAGCCTTCTGCCTCCTGGATGTCTTAAAGTGGAGCGGATTGATGGCTTTCCACGAGCAATGGAATGATTTCTACTGTCTGTCATGGAGAAGTGTAAATTGTTACAATCTGTTTAGAGAGCAATTTTGCAATATTATAAAAATGTAAAGGGTGTTAATTACGATGTGGTTTGTAGCAGTGAAAAAGTGGAAATAATCTAAATGTCACTAACAGAGGCCTGGGTAAAAGGTAATAATACCTTTGTTTTATGAAACAGTATACATTAATCAAAGCAATGAAGCAAATGTGTGTGTGTGAACATAGAAAGGAGAATACATCATGTGAAACAAAAAATGTGATTAGAATGCATCAGTACTATTCTGTATGATACAAAAGAGCTACACATAGAATGTTTGAGTAATGCATAACGTAAACCTGAAAGAATATAAAACAAATGGGAGATAATTACAGAAAGAGGGATTGTTGGGGGGTGAGAAGAGAGGAAGAGAATAGGGAATTTCACTTGATAGTTAATAGATTTTTGTTTTATTTGCTTGGATTGTTTTATTTTACAACGAGCATTTATTGTACTGTTTTTTAAAAAAAATGTAGGAAAGAATTTCAAGATAAGGTAAAACTTGATTACGCTGGTATTTGGGTTTTAGGTTTTCAAGACTGTCCTTAGGTTTAAAGCAAGTTGTTTTTTTATTTGGTCCTAAAAGTTTTTATTTTTTATTAGTATATGATACAATTATATTTTGTTACTTCTTAAGGACCCCAGGAGCCAGTGTGAGGCTGGCTGTCAGATTTGGATTTCACCACTGGCCAGAGGTCAGTCCTAGTTCTCCTGAGCAAGGGCATTTGTGGGCAGAGAGACCCTTTAAGGTGTGTTACTGTCTGTGGGCTTGCAGGCATCATACAGGCCACCAAATGGGTACTTGTTGGGCACTAGGATATGCTTAGGACCAAGCTAGGCTTTTTCCTGGGTGTACCACTCAGAAAACTTTAGGGAAATTGCACTATCTAAGCTTGGCATAGAGCTCTTGACCAGACAGTCCTTCTGTGTTGGCATTGCCAAGGTCAAAGAATGTTACAGCTCAATGGGCTCAGAGCAGTCACTGTACAGTGCTTGACTCAGTCGTGCATTAGGCACTGGGTGGAATTCTATGTGGGCCACTGCTCTGGAAACCCAACAGGACTCCTACTGGGCCCATCATAGAATGTGACTTTTAGCATCACAATTGATACCAGGCAAGACTCTGAACCAGACACACTTTCTGGATGCTTCCATAACCCCAATAATGGGCATGAGTGGGCAGCCCAAGAATCTGATTCTCATATCCCAGACGAACTCCGTGGACACCTTCCAGGAGCAGAGCCTGTGGTTGATTGGAGGAGAGTGGGCTACAGGTTCAACAGGGCAGCTATGTCCCAGAGCCTGGGGAAGAGAAGAGAAGGGAAGGGAACAGTGCAGCCTTTACACTCCTGTCCTCTCCTTCTAACTACCAGAAAGATAACAAGGCCTTAACAGAGACCATTTGCTTTGTGAAATTCTCAACAAACAGGAACGACTACCAACAAGACACAGAGTTCTGAGAGTAGCCCAAAGTGAAGCACAGCATTTCCCAAGGAACCTGGAGGAGACTGAAGCCCCAAGGTGAGTCTGTGACCAGGGCCCCTGCCTCTTGGCTAGCAGACCTTTGCCTGGGTGTGTGCCCTGGCCTTGGAAGTCCCCATTTTCATGAGTTGCCTGAGTGTCTACCATGCCCAGTGTTAGAGGGAATAAAGCCAAACCCAGTCCCTCCAGTGCTCCACGAGGCCTTGCATGAGAGTTGCTGCTCTCAGTGCCAAGGACAAAGCCCAGCTGAGATGGGAAGGGGAGCAGATCTCTGGTTAAGATCCACAGAGATTCAGAGTTGCCCCCAAGCAACCAAGAAGCAAGCACGATTCCTAGCCTTGGGGAATAGTCAGGCATAATATGGTGTCTTCTATTCAAGGGACCTACAGAAAGGGTGGCAGTCACCCCTCTTAACACCAAAATGCAAACAGAGGCATTTAGAGCCCTGGAGAGCAGCTCTTCTTGTGAGTAGGAAAGCAGAATGACAGTGCCTGAGAATTCTCATGCTAAACCAACAACGGATACTCATGTCTTTACCGAAACTCTTCACTTGCGTCAAGAAGGAAACGTTGGCTCATCATGCTGTTACACTTGGCTATCTCCTCATTGTCCCCTAAATACGCTGAAGGTGTTTTCATTTCTTGGGTTTTATTTCCTTGAATTCTCTTTCCTAATAGGCTTTTTAAAAAAAAAATTCAGGTAAAATTCACGTAACATAAAGTGAACTATTAGGTGTTTAAAGTATACGCTTCAGTGGCATTTAGTACAGTCGCTAGTTGTGAATCTGTTTATTTGTATCTAGTTCCAAGACATTTTCATCATCCCCTAAAGAAACCCTGTGCCATTTAACAGTCACCCTCATTCCTTCCTCCTCTGGACTCCTGGTAATCACTAGTCTGCTTTCTGTCTCCATGGATTTATCGATTCTGGATGGTTCATATAAATAGAATCATAAATATGGAATCTTTTGTGCCTGGCTTTTTTCACTTAGCATAATGTTTTAAAGGTTCATCAACATTGTCTTGGGAGTGTTTCAGGAATACTGTGTAGCATAAAAATGATGTCATCTTTGATGTGAACAGACCTGGGCTTGGGTTTTGGCTCAGCCACTTAGTTGTCAGGTGTCCTGAGAAAATTACTTGCCTTTGCCCTTCATTCATACACCTTCTCCCATGAGTACCTTGCTGTATAGTGGTGGTCCTTTTCTCTAAATGCCTCCTCTCTTTCTCCCTGTTTCCCCTTATCTCAATAATTTCCCTTGCACAGAACACACACAGTCTTACCTCTTTTTTGTGTGTGTGCCACCGAGATTCGAACTCATGACCTTGCGCTTGCCAGGCAAGCGCTTACACTACTGAGCTAAATTTCTGGCCTAGTCTTACCTCTTCGCCCAAGAGGTATTGTACTTTCCCGACATGTATGTCCCTTATCTTCCTAGGCTGCACATTTTCCCAAGGTCAGATACTATTGTCTTCCTTCAAAATGTGTGTTCTGGATTTTCCATGACAGTTCTACTTTTAAATACTCTGTTATGTAGTCTCCTTCTACCATTGGGATAGCACAGGAAATCTGTTTGGCACCCAAGCCATCCCTTACCCTAGGTAATTCTGACTAA
>RJWT010020875.1:0-17805 GCA_004365215.1 Cuniculus paca | reverse complement strand
GGCAGGAGCATCATGGCGGAAGGAAATGGTGGAGCAAAGATGCTTAACTCACAGTGACCGGGAAACAGAGCAGAGGAATGTTGCCAATGAAGCCACGTACAGTCAGACTTCTATGACCCACTCAGACACACCCAGAAATGTGCTTTCCCCTACTGGCACCCAAATGTTGTGGTCAGGGGTTGCAAGGAAAACAATTACATACAGGACACAGAATTTATAGTATTATTTTTAACGGTCACCCAAGCGGTCAAATACGAAGAAAGTGCAGGAAATCTGTCTGCACACTAAAGACCTAGAGAATCCAGCCAAGGGCCTGGATCCCATGGCAATGTTCTGCATGAGTCCAACTGGAGGCCTAGAGCCCACAATGACTTGTGCAAATCTGTTTTATAGATCTGTGCTGGGAAGGCCCCAAGGTCAGCAGTGGAAGCTAGAAAGTCTATGCCAGTGGGGCAAAGGGCCTGTGCCAGAAGATTGAGGGTTCTGCACTGGAGCCAAGAAGCAACGCTCAAAATAAGGACCAGGCTGTTAAAGCTGACCATCAGTTTTCAATCCACAACACCAAATAATCAAGCTTACACAGTTACCTGAACTACTACAACTCCCAAACTCAATTTATGAGGCAGCATTATCTTGACATCAAAACCAAAGACTCCACACAAAAAAGAAAACCACAGGTTTTCCAAGGCAAAATCCTCAACAAAATACTAGCAAATTAAATCTAACATTACATTGAAGAATCATATCCCTGGGGTGCAAGAATGGTTCAGCATATGAACACGAACCAAAGTGAAACACCATGTTAACAGAAAGAAGACTACAAACTGTGTGACCATCTCAATAGATTCAGAAAAACCATTTGACCAAATTCAATACCTATTCATGACAAAGATGCTTTAAAGAAGAAAAATACCTGAACATAATAAAGGCCATATATGAAAATCCCATAGCTAACATTATATTCAACAGGGGAAAACTGAGAGCTTTTCCTCTAAAGTCAGGAGCAAGGCAAGGATCAGTTTATTTAATATAATATTAGGAGTCCCAGTCAGAGCAATTAGGTAAGAAAAAGAAATAAAAGTCATTCAAATTGGAATGGAAAAAGTAAAATTATCTCTATCTGAGACTGTGTCAGGGAAATTGGTTAGAAAATCTAAAGAGTATAATTTGCAATATTTATCAAACAAATACATGTGTTTTGATTAGTCGTTTCATTTCTAGAAGTAGATTCTATACCCTCTAACATATGAAATAACACATATACCCAGAGATTTTTCTACATTTTCTTTACAAACAAATGACAGGAAACATTTTAAATGCCCATTAGTATTTCCTTCTATAAACTGTGGATATCAGTGTTACAGACTGCCATTCAGAGTCATTGGAAAGGGAAAGTACTTTGAAAACCTGATTTTGAACAATCTCCAAGACACCGCATTGGGAAAGAAAGCTGAGGGACAGTATGCAGATTGCTCTCCCACCTGTGTGGAAACCCGGGAACTGTATTTGTTTGCATCAATATCTTCACAAGAATTTTTAAAACAAAGGAAACTCTGTTGTTGGGGGACCTGGTTGAGAAGAAACTTTGAACCATATTAATCTATTTTTTTAATGCTATACATTAAATGTTTCGTTAGTTATAGTGGAAATCAGGCCTCTGGGAACTTAAAATAGTTTCTTAAAAAGCACCTAAAATTTGAAATTAAAACTAGACATGAAATTTTCTCTCCCATACCTTAGTTATTACTTTCTTCTGAACTGGTTCACCATGCTCTTCACCTGTCAAAGCAGAGTCGAGAATTAAAAGTAAGTAACATTTAAACTGGATTTAGACTTTATAGAATACGCTTATTTATTAAAGCAATATTACTGGGTGGGAATAGGAATTCAAATTGAGATGGGTGTATCTGTATCCTAAACATGGCTATTAACACAGAGGGTGTGTATGTTTGCCTAAGACAGAACTAAGGTGAAGTAGGCATTAAAACAAAGTATGAAACTGTCATATTTTTCTGTAAATTTGTCACTGTTATTCTCTGATGCAAGAAGTAAATTTTTATTGTCCTTACTATGCCCACTGTTAAGAAATCCAAACAATATCTTGGGACAATTCTTGTCTATGGCAGAGCTGGGTGAGTACTATTTATTTATTTATTTATTTATTTATTTATTTATTTATTTATACCTATTTTGGTTCAAGTCAGATTCATCTATAAATATTAAGATCAAATTCAATAGTGCCCATGCCTTCTACAGGCAGAGAACTTACTCTCCAATGTGCTAGAAACTGAAATGCTTTTGCTTGGTGCAAAGCTGACATGTGCTTATTAGAGATATATGTAAAAATACAGGACATTGACACTAGAAAACAAAAATCACTAATAGTCTCCTCATCCACAGATAAAATGACTCTTTGCAGGGTTTGAGGTTGATTTTGCATGTGTATATATACACACCTATGTTCATCATACTGTCATTTTAAATCTCTTTTTCTTGCTGGGTTTTTCATGTAAAGGGTGAGAAATTCTCCTCTCATTAAAAATTCTTTTTGAGTCTTATTTTGAAGCATCATAAGATAACTCATGGTTACACAATAGCATATTTATTTCAGCTCTCTCCTACAGTGGGGAAGTTAATTATGTCCAATTTGCCCTTGATATTTGAAGGTTTAATACTATCTATCAGGGCCTGGGGATTTAGCCCAGCAGTGTAAGTGCCTGCCTGGTAAGTGTGAGGCCGTGAGGCCATGAGTTCGATCTACAGTACCCCAAAAAAAAAAAATTCTGCCTTTCAGAATTATATTTCTTGTAGTAATTAGTTACTTGCATCAACCTTGTGCCAGACACTTACATTATCACTAAAACTCATAATGAACTTGCAAAGTAAGGATTTTCATTCCCATTGTGTGGCCAGGACCCTGAAGAAGAGTTTAGCGTGAGATAACTAGATTAAAATAGGAAAATCAGCATGGTGAGATCTCAGACCCGGGTCTCTCTCTTTCTCTTATCTCTACACAACATTGTGACCACAAGGCATGTGACAAACAGGCAATTGCTACTGTTATGGTTGATACATTGTGTCAACTTGAGCAGTTTAGAAGTTTAACTGGGAGACTCAGCAGGGAGCCAGGGTTCTTACTTTGTAAATATCCTCATCCTGTGCAAAGGAGGGCAAGGACATTTTGTGAGTGCTACACCCACCCTGGGAAGGGGGGGGGGGTGGCCCTGTGTACAATATAAGGGTAGAGAAGAGGCTTGCATTTTGCTCTTTTGCTCTGGCTGCTGCCTTGAAGTGTTGCCCCAGAGCCATGCCACCCTGCCTTGGAGCCAGTTGATTATGGACTGCAACCACCAAGAACTGTAAGCTAAATAAACCTTTTCTTCCTTAATTTTGGGTGTCAGGTGTTCGTCTCAGCAAGGAGAGAAAGTAACCAAGACAGCTACTCTGAATTCAGGCACAGACCTGAATCCGGACTGAGGTGCCCCAGGCTGGTGAATGAACTTCTCCGGGCACCTGGAACTTAAGTCTCAACTTCACTGTGGTTTTGTTCTTGTCATTACCCGACACTCACAAAATGATAAAAAGAAGAAACTTTGCCTGTGTGTGCAGTGGTTCACTCCCCCAAAGAAAATCCACTTACCGGGCTGACGAGGAAAGTGAAGAAGAATTAAAGTCTAACGAGGTCATAGTTCTAATCCAGAAAATAGAAAATTTACGTACACCACAGTGGAATGTCAAATTTTCTCAAAGCCCAGATGAATAACATAAAGAAGCCCAAGTTGTACAAACACAAGAGAAATAATTCTGAGATGTTCTGGGGGTGCTTTCGCAAGACTGTGTCTCAGTGGCATTATAAATTCTAAGGGCATATAAATTAGAGGTCTGAAGGGGTACTTAAACCTTTCAGTTACTTCCCTATATTTTATGAGGAAAATTATAAGCTGCCACGGGATCTGTAGATTTGGAGACTTGCAAAGATCTCAAGATATATACCTGTGAAAGCCAAGGGCCTTCGCTAGAAACAGCCCTGTGGTAAATTCTGCAAATGAACCTTGCTCCAGAGGAAATGATCAGTCATTTCTTCCAGATTGCATCTTGGAAATGATATTGTTAGAGTAATATGTGACCAAACAAGCCACAGAATCCCCCAAATTCAAAATTCCCACTTAAACCATGAGTGGAGGCAAGGCGACACCTGGGGCCGGGGAAGGCTGAGGGATACGATGAGCAGGGGTCAGGAGGTCGGAGAGGGGAGTTCAAGAGGCAGGAGAAAGGAAATCCCAGGGTCTTGTATTTCTTGGCTTTGCTCAGGGTCAAATCTTGTTTTACATACTTTGACCATGTGTTTCCCCACCAGGAGACCAAGTGAAGGGTCAGCATCTCTCTCCCTTTTTCTCCCCCCACCACCCTCTCTCTCCCCATCTTTCTCAGATTGGCTTGATTTCCTGAGGGTTTTGAGCCCCATGAAATGTGAGGTTGGGAGACCAGGCAACCAACAGAAGGAGCTGGGCAGAAAGACCTGTCTGTCTATTCACTGGCCAACCAAAGGTTTAAAAGAGCCACTTACAAAGTTTGAAAACTCAAATGAAAGCACTTACTCTGGCAAAAGCATATAAACAGGATTGATGAAAGAGCTTGACTGGCCTGTCAGGGTGACCTCGTGTAGTGAGACACCTCAGGAGGGAACGAGCAGTAAATTCTCACCAGTGTATGCACTAACATAAAATATGGCTTTTACCAAGATAGATTGGCTGTGAGGAACTTGCTCTCCATGAATCAAGGGTCTACCAGCCACCACAGGAAGAATCCCACAGCGTGAGCCCTGACAGGAGCTTGGGGCAGCAGGCCACTTCTACACCCACGCTCTACCCATGAAGGATAGCAAGTCCAAAGTCTCGCCAGAATGATCCAGAATGTACCCAATATCTGCCGTGCTTAGTGAGTGTTCATCGCATGTCAAGGACCAGAGCAGATGCTGGTGGTGCCCGCACTAAAGAAAGGACAGCCAACAAAGGCTTCCAGAACCTCTACATATTTGACAAAACATAATTCTCTTCTGAAGTCTCCAAATGTAGGCAACTACTAGCTAAAAGCAAATAACATTTAGAAACATACATTTTTTTCAAAATTAACTGCATTTTCAAGGAACTTAAAGGTACTGTATCTCAGCAAATTAAGTCCTCATTTGTATGCAAAATTATTATCCAGTCCTCTTATACTGATGGACGTATCTGAGGGATGTGCTGTAATTTCATTTACATGCAGTAGAGCACAGAGTAGAAGTTTCAGCGTCTTTCATAATATGAGCCATGTATAGAGCGAGATGTCTTTATTGTGTGCTTTGCATATTTTGTAAATATTTGGCACATCGTCATTTTCTGTTTAAGCGGTGTTTGGACTGGAAGAGTGATAATGCTGCTTAATCAAAGGACTAAAGATTTAAAGATGAAAGAGAGAGAGAGCCAGCGATGGGGAGAGGGGAGATTGTTTGTAAATGATGTAAAGAACATCCACAATATCATGAAGGAAAAGGAACTGTGTCTCTTACCGTATATCCTCCCATTGATGGAGCATTTTTTAAAAGTCATGATGTTTTGCGTGAGGGTGCCCGTTTTGTCAGAGAAAACGTATTCGATCTGGCCCAGCTCCTCGTTGAGCGTGGTCGTGCGGGCTTCCGCGGGTGCTGCCTTCCCAGAGTAATACATCTTCCGGTCCCAGTTGATAAAATAACTGTGGACCAGACGAATGACTTCCACACTGTGGTCCATTGAAATAGGGGAAAAAGAGAAACGCTCCATCAACCTCAGAACACACAAAGCCTTGGAAAGTACAAAGTCTGCCAAAGTCCTGAGTGTTTAGAAGACAATGTGGATGTGGGGTCTCAAGGTCCTAGTGATCCCCAGACATGGCTCAGCAGAGAATCCTTTCGTCAGCCACGTGGGCTAAGTCACTTGCTTGCTGCACCATAAAACAATAGGAACGAAACAGAAAGCCTTGGGGAATGTGGCATAGAGCTCAATGTCCAGTACCCAAGTCCAGGGGAGATGTCTACGTATCGTGTTAATTCACTCTCCTTCCATTTCTTAGGGAATCTAATTATTATTAAACATGTTTGCCATACACAGTGTCATCAAAATATACAACAAATGCTCCCATTTTTTTAAATTATTACAACGAAGGACACATTGCCATTCGTCTACCTAAAATTACTCTCAGCTTTGAACACAGTTCTCCCATCTTTCCTGCCACTTTCCGAAGCAGTTCCAGAAGTCCTCCAGTACGAGTGTCTGTACAAGATGTGATCAAAACTAAGGTGAATGCTGCTGCTGAGTGACATCTAGTGGAAAATCAGACTCATGAAATAGTGACAGTGTGCCCTTATCCCTTATTCACAGGATCTGGCACCAACTTTCAGCTCATTCCCAAAGTCAAAATGACCACGAGCCAGGCATGGTGGCACATGGCTGCAATCCCAACACTTGGGAGGCTGAGGTAGGAGAATTGCCGCAAATTTGAGGGCAGCGTAGGCTATGTGAGGTCAAAGCCAGCCTAAATTACAGGCTGGCTGTCTCAAAAATTAAATAAAATACAATAAAATAAATGACCATGAAAGGTATATATTCTGAATTGATTAACAACATCAAGGTAGGTATGACAGAGCAACTATAGACACTCATGAAAGAGGACTCCAGAGCTGCTTCAGAAAGTGGCAAAAACTATGGGATTAGTGCATCTGAAGCAAGGCAGAGCATTTTGAGGGGGATTAATGGCAATGTATTTTTTGCTATAATACATTTTTTGATTTAATATTCAGTGTTTTTTTATCACACCTCCTACATCTCGTCTAAAGAAATGTGTTCTGTCCAATTCACTGCTGTATTTTATTTTGCCAAAAGAGGTAGAAAATTATATACCTCTCCATGAAGTGCTAACCGAATCATAATAGCTACTGAGTGAAAACAGAGGTGTGTTGGCACACTCTTCCACTCATTTACTGGGAAAAGAGCATTGTCCAAGTTCTAGTAATGATTTATAACTTCTCAACTTTAAAAATGGAAATTGTGGCTCAAGGTATTCTTTCAATGCTAGTCATACATAATCCCAAACTGACTTCAAAAAGGTTATGACAATGTAAGCTTCTACCATCAGAAAATGGAGAATTAGCCATTCAAAGGGCACCTTAATATGTTTTACTGCCATTTCTTTTTCAAATCATTGAGTTGAACACTTTTTTCAAATTTTATTGTCCAGTTGTGTTTCTCCTTGGAATTATCTACTTGTATAACTGCCTGTTTCATTTTCCTAATTCTGAAGTTAGTGACTTTTCATGGAGATTTAAAAAAATTCTATAGATAGTAAAGCTATTAATTCTATGTCAAACAAAGGAGGCACCCTACCTAGTTTATCACTTGTCTTTTCATTTTGTTTCCAGTTTTTAACATGAAGTTTTCTCTTTTTAACTGGTCAGATATAGTAACAGCTTATAGTTTTGTTTGAGGAGTTTTGTGTTAACTCCTGAAAGGCCTTCTTTATGCCAAGATTATACAGTATATGCATAGATGTATGCTTTTCTTCTAGCTTTTATTGATTTTTTTCACATTTACTTCTCTATCCCAATTGGAATCCACTGACTGTGAAGCTATTTTCAATTTTTACAAATGGAAAGCTTTTTCATAGATATTTGCTGAATACTGGACCCTTAAATTGAGAAACTTTCTACATCACATATAATTATCCATTAGACTGTTTTATGAATTTCAGTTTTGTTCATTGATATATTACTTAATGCATTTCTTGCTTTCATTGTTGCAGTTTTATGAAACCTGGAAATACCCGAGGAGATCAAAGCACCTGTATTCTCTTCTGTTAGCTATAATCATTCATTTATTCCTCCTAATAGAGGTAACACATTCATCTAAATAAACTTTAAAACCAAGATATTGGGATTTTTAGAAAATTTATTTGAGATTTTTCTTAGATCTGTGTTAAAATCTTAATTATTTGAAAAGAACTGATATTTCATAAAGCTGAATATAACTTCAAGAAGAATAATAAATCTTCCCAGGTTCCAATTTTTAAAAGCACCTCTACCAATAAAGAGCTTTTGTTTAGTTTTATTTTGTTTTGCTTTGCTTTACTTTTCACATACATTTATGATATTATATCCTGTATTGATGTTTTTAAAGTTATTACTGATCTAAAAGAAAGCTTTTAATGTTTTTTAAAAAATGGCTCACAGAATTAGATACTTAACTGAACTGTCCTGTAAAGAATTTTATCAATTGTTCTTCTGATTTTCTAGATTTAGCATCACTTGTATATGTTTATATATATATATATATATATATATATATATATATATATATTGCAGTTTCTACTTTGTCTTCCTTTGCTGGCTGATATTTCATTTTCTTTATGCATTAACAAAGGCATTCAGAAAATAAGAGAGCAATGATAATAGCAGAGACAAATTTATTTCTGATTTTAGAAGAAATTATGTCTTGGCTTTCTCATCTGTAAACTAAGAAAGATGAACTAGAAGACACCCAAGCTCTTCCTGAGTATTAATTCTGTGCTTCAACTTCTAAAGGTCCAAGAATGGTAGGGTTCCAGTCCACATTTAAATATTTGAATGGTAACATTTTTTCTCCTAAATTAAAAGCACATTGTCACTATGTATAATCATATGATATACAGGTAAGCCATGGCATGTATTTGTACATTTTCATGTAATGTTTACTTTTCTGTGACTCTTCCATGCACACACACACACACATTCTTTGTAAATTCCTCACTGGCTGGGCCAATTCTGCATAGTTTTTGTAATTCCTTTCACTTGAAAGGTCCAGGACAGAGTTGTGCCTGTCATGTGTAGCCAAGCAGTGTTGAATGAATAAGTCCTGGCCATCTAGTCACTAACTTCACTAATAAGGACATTAAGACAAGAGAGATCAAGTGACTAAGCCAGGATCACACAGATAATTACCTACAGAGCCAAGAGTGGAACTCTGTATTTGGTAATGCCAATGTCAACTTAGCCTAAACAACAACATTTTTGCAGCACTGTCCCCTTATCCGAGGTTTCACTTTCCATGGCTTCAGTTATCCACAATGACATCCAAAAATATTCCACAGAAAGTTGCAAAAATAAACAAATTATGCTTTAAATTTCATGCTGTGTGGCATGATAAACTCACATACCATCTGTTCCCAGCAGCCTGAGATCATCCCCTGGTCCAGTGTATCCATGCTGTATATGCTACCCACTCAGTGACAGCACCACCATCTTGGTGAACAGACTGATTGTGGTACTGCAGTGCTTGTGTTCAAGGGACCCTGACACAGGAACCTAAAGTGACATCACATGGCTACACCACTTGCCTTTCTTCATCTCATCATGCAGGCACTGTGCTATCTCACATCATCCAAGAAAGGTGAGTAGACCATAAGGAAATATTTTGAGAGTGAGGACTGACCCTATTCACTAACTGTTATGATACTATACTACCACAGTTACATCTTATTATTACTGTTAATCTCTTACTGTGCCTAACTTATAAATTAAGCTTTGTCATAGAATATATGTGCACAGTAAAGAAAACAACAGAATACACAGTTCTCAGAACTATCTGCAATTTTAGGCATCCACTAGGGGGTCATGGGATGCATCCCCCAAGGAGAATGTGCCTCTTTCTGTGCAAATTATTTGAAGCTTTCAATGATCTGAAAATCTAGAAACTCAAGCAAAATGACTGTGACCAAATCCAATTCTCCCATGTGGCAATACAGGTCAATGGAAGGATTCAAAATTCATTTAGATTCCTATAGCTTAAAAGACCACTGAGAAGAGGAGTGCACTGATTGTTTGGCAAAGAGGACCCAGGAGAGTCACTGTGGAACATGCTGCCCCTCCGTTTAGAAAAGCTGAACAAAAGTTCAGAGAGAACCTCATCAGATTGGCCTGAGGGTAGAGCTTATGAGTCCACTCGTGCTGAAGCAAAACAAGCAACTCGGAAAGGAGTCCCTAACGCTTCAGAAAGGCCACTCAAAGCTTAATTCCCCAGAACAACGGCTGCATTTCTCAATGCATAAAAACAGTCCTTGTAGCTGGATGTGTCTTAACAGGTAAACACACTGACAGCATAAAACAGCCTGCCAAAATAAATGGCCTTCTCACCTAGAGTTGTTAGCTATTCAAAGTAAACTCTGCACTTCCCCCTCAAGTGACACACAATGCTAATTTATCCTGCACACGTATTCAGAAGCCTGGAGCCCTCCAAACAGAAATGCCTAGGGTTCCCTTATTCCCCGCCTCAGTCTTCCAGGCGGAGCAATCTGACATTCCTTGGAATGCTCCTTCTTCCAGCTGAGATCAGAAGGACTCTTCTTACTTGCGAGAGAAATTTCAAGTTTACTCCTTGTTATGGTTGATACATTGGGTCAACTTGAGCAGTTCAGAAGTTTAACTGAGAGACTCAGCAGGGAGCCAGGGTTCTTACTTTGTAAATATCCTCATCCTGTGCAAAGGAGGGCAAGGACATTTTGTGAGTGCTACACCCACCCTGAAGGGGGTGGTGGCCTGTGTACAATTTGAGGGTAGAGAAGAGGCTTGCGTTTTGCTCTCTTTTGCTCTGGCTGCTGCCTTGAAGTGTTGCCCCTGTGCCATGCCACCCTGCCTTGGAGTCAGCTAATTATGGACTGAAATCTCCAGAAACTGTAAGCTAAACAAACCTTTTCTTCCCTAATTTTGGATGTCAGCTGTTTGTCTCAGCAACAAGAGAAAAGTAACCAAGACACTCCTCATCAGCACTCTACCCTTCCACCAAGGAGAGGAGTCACCTCTTTCTCCAGGGACTTCTTTGCTGAGTAATAAATCAAGCACAGCTTGGGACAGAGGGCAAATGTGGTGACAGTTGTCAGAGTCAGAGGTATGGATCTTGGTTCTGCCACTAGCTAGCTTCATAATCCTGAGCAAGGACAGGGTAGTACTTTACACAAAATATTTTAAAAGAAAGAGAAAAACATCCATAGAGCTTTTGTAAGGCCTCATATCTTATGGTACATCACAGACCATCAGTGAGCAATTTTGAAAAATATAAACAGCATGTATGAGAAAGTAGGTTTAAATGATAAAGTGCTATGCTGATCTCAACTACATAAATTTTTTCTATTATATACATATAGACACATACACATGTATATGGTGGTATTATTTATTATTTGGAGCAGACAGGAGCTCCAAAATTAATTATAATTCCCTCATTTTATAAAGCAGCACATATTTGACAGACATTGGGAGGCACAGAGAGATGTTGTATACTTTCTCTAAGGTCACGCAGCTATTATTTGCAGTGTGAAAACCAGAAACTGGGCTTGGACTACTACACACAGGTTTTCTGCTACCCCTGAACATTAGAAGCAGAAGCAATGCTAACCTGAGAATGTAGCCTTGGCCTCTGAAAAATAAAACCAGTCTTTCAAATCATTAAATAAAAGCACATCAATTTACTTCGAAGCGGGAACAGATCCAGCACAGACTTTCTTCACAAGAACGAAGGAAGCTGCATCAGATGAGCAGAGGGGAAACCACCATGCTCATATATTATTCATGCAGGACATAAAAGGAAAGCCATGAAAGCAGACCGTAGCTCCGCTGGCAAAGAGCAGGATTGACTACAGACTGTAAAACTGGCTTCAAGCGCGACAGTCACTCAGAACCAAAGATGAGCCAGGAGGCCACAGCTGATGCACTGCAACTCTGACCACAGCTCCAGAACCCAGAGTGACTTGTGGTGCTGTGGCCACAGGCTGCTGCTTCAAGTCAATTTCCCACACTGTGACATTTCGGTTTCCCGACCGCTCTCCAAACAAGGGGAAACTGTGTACCTTAAGCTCCCCTTGCTTCATCATAGCTGGGTTTTGGTAGAAATTCTGGTTTTTTTCTTTCTTCCTTTCTTTTTTGGTTCCAGGAGTGGAACTCAGGACCTTGCACTTGCCAGGCAGGTGCTAGGTCATGGAGCTACATCCCCAGCCCAAGGCTTTCGGAAAGAGAGAAAGAGTGGCTAGTAAAAATTACTGGAGATCAGAGCTGTTGGTCTGGGGTATTGTTAAAGTCCCGCAGACGAGAGGCGCTGAGCTGCCAAGTCCTCTCTGCTCTGGTGTCTGGGACCATCTGGCCCAGTCAGGAGAGGTATCAGGTACAGATTCCAGGACCAACTCCTCAGTCTCACCAAAGACAGACAAGAATGTGCACATGCAGATGTGTATATTCACATACACGTGTACACATACACTGTAGGCAGAGACTTGATGTGTTCAGGAGAGAGAGAATAACAGGTAGACCATAGAGACAGCGAGACCGGTTTAGTTCTAGTCTGTTTTAGTTCTGAATCTGTAAACAGTAGGTCAAATGTAGAGGAAATTATGAAGCACAGTTCTTATCTAACAGCCAACAGGCACTGCCAACTATGTTTTAACTCCTTTATGTACTCACTGCTAATAATGGGAAAAGTTATACTCATTAAACTTTTACAACACGTCAAGCGGTCTTCTAAGAGCTTTACAGGAATTTACTCAGTTTACGTACAGTCCTATGCAAAAGAACTATCATTTGCCCCAGTCTCTTTCATACTGGAAGGTGAAGAAAGTTGGTGTTACAGAGCTATGCCTACACTCAGGTGTCTGCAGCCAGGCTAGTGGTGGAAAGGTCCCATTGACATAGGTCTCCCCAAACGTTCTTTTTCTTACCCCAAACCAACCCAATTCTTGTTGATTACAAACCATATATTGATGGTTATATTACAAACCATATATTCCAAAGAAAATCATTTCTAAGAAACCAAATCAAATCGATAACGAAATAAAATGCATTTATTGTCATTTGAAGATGTAATAGTTAAACTGGTTAAACAGCTTAGCTGCCTCTTTCACAGCAGATGTAATAGGTCATAAGCAGTCAGAGCAAGACATCCATTTCACTGTTATAATTTTTAAAAGAACCAAAGTGAATGCATAAAACATTCAATGGAATGGCTTCATTAAAGCATAAATTCTCATCTTACCTCACATATAATGAAATGGGCACAACGGTATTGAGAATGATAATGTAGGACCAGAACGTTAAGAATCCTGAGACTATGGAATTTTTCTCTTCTTCATTCCAAAAGAGGAAAGTTCTGAATTGGCCTCCAACTTGATTCTCCCAGATCGAATTTCCTATTGCGAGAATAATTCCCAAGCATACCAAAAACCCAAAAATCTGAAATAAGAATAAAGGTCTGGTTAAGGTTAACTTGAGCCCAAAACTAGTCATATAAACATTATCTAATTACACTTCCAACTCCAACAAATCATCATCTGAACATCAAGTTATGCAAGCCTCTTATTTCTTACCATTAATTCACATGAACAAAATTTAACAATTTTATGTCAGAAACATTGCTAAATATTTGACACACATTTTCTCAGTCTCCCATTGACTGAGTGAGAAACAATCATTATCCATTCTTTACAGATGAAAAACAAAACAAAGCGAAGTACAGAAAGGCTCTATAACTCATCCATGGTCACATCCTCGGTTTGTGATGAATGCACACATTTAAGTAGCTTAAGCAAAGAAGACTACGTGCCCTGCTTGGGTCTGGAAAGCCCCACTTTCCATCTATTGTCCAGGAAGAGCATTACTAATGTTCCCTTTCACTGTTGTGAGTGCCTTTACAAGGCGTGAGTGAAAATAACTGCCAAGTGCTATCAATGGAAAACCAGGCTCATACTAACATGTCAGTGTGTCCTCATCTATCTCGCTCACCAGATCTGGCGTTTTGTGACTTCTGGCTCTTTCCCAAAGTCAGAATGACCATGGAAGGGTTCAGTTCAGGACATTCAGGCAGCAAGAACAGTGCAGCTAAAGACACTCACAAAAGAGAATTTCCAGAAGCCCTTCAGAAAGTGGCAGGAATGATGGGATAAGCGCGTTTGAAGTGAAGGAGAGTATTTTAAGGGGGGAGTAACAGCAATGTGCTCTTTACTGTAATTTTTTTTTTTTTCAGCACCAGGGATCAAACTCACAACCTTGTGCCTGCCAGGCAGGCACTTAGGCCACTGAGCTAAATCCCCAGCCCTTGTGTTTTTGAGACAGGGTCTCACTATGCCGTTCAGGCTGGCCTTGAGCTCACTTTGTAGCCCAGGCTGGTCTCAAACTCACAACAATCCTCCTGTCTCAGCCTCCCGAGTGCTGGGATTATAGGCGTGCGTCACCAGGCCCGGCTCTGTAATAAATATTTTAATTTAAATATTCACCACATTTTTATCATACCTCCTATAGAATTTCCTTTTGAAAATTAAAAATGGGGGCAACATCTTGATAACTGTTAGCAGATGATTACATTGTTGTTAGTATCAAGATTAGAAAGATGCACATTTTGGAAGTAGAGTGATGACAGACAATCAAGTCAATCCATTGCAAGTCTGAACTCCTAGCCTTGGAAAGGAAAGACATCAACCCAGCAAACAAGGAAAGACCTGAGTGGAAAAATATGATGGAGAGACATTTTCTAAGTGTCATACTGTCAGAAGTTGAGGCTGAAAAGAAAGCGTTCCTTTCTATTTCCTTTATCCTTCAAGAAAGAATAATCATAACTTCTGAACCATTTTCTTCTTTATTGTCACCCGAATAAAACAAGGATGTAAGAAGACAAAATCGGGGAAAACTTTAAAATACGTTAGGAAACTATCTATTAGAGAAAAGTAGAAATGCGAATCACCAATGTCTTACCAATCGAGTTCCTGTGTCATGGTAGCCATTTTTTAATGGTTGGTACTATAAGTGAATGGAACTGAATTGTTTTTAAAGCATTAAAATTGGTGATACTTGGCATTAAATGTCATCATTTAATGATGGACTTGCCTGCTAAGTCCCTAAAAGATTACCTACTTTCTATTACAAGGAGCTAGGATAGTCCCTGTTTCACATTCAAGCATTTTGCTCCGTGCAGGATACATACAGAACTCTTACACAAGCCTTGGAAGTGGGGTTCGGGCCATTTAAATCAGGAATTGTAGGAGAAGCATGTGCCACCTTAGTCCTATGAACTCTGCTCCAAAGGAACAAGTATAGCTAGAGGACAGCCAGGTCTAAGGGTGGTACTCAAACCAAAACACAACCTGGCTAATATTGTGTACCCAGCAAGTATTAATTTCCTTCTTTCCTTATTCAGAGTCCAACTATTACATATCAGTTAAACAAATACATATATTGAGCTCAGATTTTTTTTAAGGTTGCTGATAGAGGTGCATAAAGAAACATGGTTCAATGCCACTGTCCCCATATTTCAAAGTCAAGACCTTCAAACTTAACACCTCTGTAAGGAGACAAAGCAATGAGTCAGATAATAATCAGATCAACAAAATAGCACAAAATTAACTAGCAAGAGAGTGGACTGAATGTGAGAAATACCTGACTGTATCTGGTGAGTGGGAGAGAAAAATCACTTCAAAAAACTCATAAGAGAGAGAGAGGGAGAGAGAGAGAGAGAGAGAGAGAGAGAAACTATGGACTACAGCCACATAATTTGCAGGGCCCAGTGCAAAACAAAAATGCACGGTCCCTTGTTAAAAAGTATTAAGAATCTCTAGGTAACTGCAGCAGATCAATAATCAACCACAAGATCCTTCAGAGTGTAGGGCCCTCACTAGCAGCACGGGTCATTCTCCCAGGAAGCCAGCCCTCTCATAGCTATGTAGAGGATCTGAGCAAAGGTAATGCAACCAAAACACCAAACTGCCTTTAAAATCATGCTTTGTTTTTCAAGCACAAATTGTTGGAATAGAGGGAATTCGCAAGACCATGAGGGCCCCCATAGGCACCAATCTACCTCTCGTGATAAATTCTACTTTTAGTTGAGAATTCATCACAACCCAGGAAATAGAAGGCAGCAAAACTCCACAAGGAGAATGCAGGCTTCTGAGAAAATGCCCAGAAAAACAAAGCAAATATACTAAGATAATAATGACTAGAGGTATCGCCTCATTTCATTATCGTCACTTACCCACAGCACTAGTGTATTCATTAATCTGTCAATGCTCGTCCTTTTAAACTTTGTCTTGCCACTGTTCTGCATGAGTTTAGTGTCCCGACCTGCAAAGGAAATCAGTAACAACTTTGAAACACTTAGAATGTGTTATTATTGTTTTTTTCTTACTCACACCAATGTTTCTGAAAGGGAAAATGTAGTTTTCAAAATAATTTAATTTGTATTAAGAGCATGGGCCATCAGGTTGCATATGGTTTGATTGCTTTTTGTTTTTGTAGTGCTGATGATTGAACTCAGGACCACGTATGTGTAAGGCAGCTGCTCTACCACTGAGCTACATCTCTAATCCTTGTGCCTGATTCATAACTACAGACTTAACAGTAATCCTGGTCACAGAAAGAGAACTCGTCTCAGTAGAATAAATCCAGGTAGAACTTGTTGCTGTAAAGTTTAAGAAATGCTACTTGTCAAAAATCTGGGCATGAATGTTTTTCCAGTCTAAAATAGTTAAAGATAACAAACGCAATTAAAGGAAGGAATTACTTGGAAATGTTAAAAGAATGAAATAAACATAATTCAGAATGCTAAAGTAAAAAAATGAAAGATAAGAAATTCCAGATCTGCTTCCCAAAAAGGTAAAGCTTTGAAGTGTCTTTAAAGGACAAAAAAAAAAAACTCCAAAAAGTTGAGCAAGTCAGTTAGACCTTTTTTGTGACTGTGACCTGTCTATGTAACATATACTTTTTGCAAGGCAAAAACTAGTCTTGTATTATCATGATATATTTACTAAACACCTTTTAAGGAATTCTAAGAGTATGATGAAGAGTTGTAGAGATGGGTTATTAGATTATTAGTAAATCAAAATATTAGAGTATATTGCTAAGAAAATTCCTTGACAGAGAAAATGCTAGAAGCAATTTCTTTAATTATAACTGACTTCTATAGTGTTCCCACTCCACACTATCTTCCCATTATTATTAATCCATGCAGTCACTTAACAGGAAAAAGGAAAAAGCAAAAGAAAGAAGAAAAGGGGTGCACGTGAAATCATACACCATTCCAGATACCAGAAAAGGGTGGGTATACCCTTAAACAGCCTTCCTTTCCTCAAGAAACAAATAGAAGCCAAAACGGGGGTCTCATAACAATTCATTGTCTTGAGTTGCAGACTGAACCCCAATGCCCTATTTCCAGCCTTGAGGTGTAGAAAAGACCCCCTACATTTTCCCATAATGGTTTATTGAAGTCATATGAACGTTAAGAGTGAGAAAGACTAGTTCTGTAACGAAGACTACAAAGATCAAATAAAGTTTGAGATTCCTAAAACGAAAACATTGACGGAGCAGTTTGGTGTTAAAAATTTGTATCTCTCATGGCATGTGAACAAACACAGACTAATAAGGAATCCACTTTAAGCGGGGGTCAGCACTTACTTAACTACACCCACTGATGTTTACATATACCCCTCTTCTTCCCTTCAGAGTCAAAGACCTTGAAGGAATTTTTCAGACTCAACCACCCCTATTTCCTCATCTCGTCCACTCCTCAGCCTAGTTTGGGGACCAGTCTCTACACCCAAACATCTGGTGACCATCATCAATAGCCTCCATGACCCCCCGGCACTGGCAGCCTTCCACACGCCTGGCTGCTCTCTCCCTCTGAATGCGGTCTGCCTTGGTTTCCGTGTTACAATGTTCTCCTGCTTTCACCCCTACTTCCCGGGTGGCCCCTACTCTGTCATCCCTGAGCGTCAATCCTCTACCCAAGTGTTAAA